>JAWWEQ010023597.1:0-27443 GCA_035583055.1 Torymus tubicola | reverse complement strand
TATATTCTTTCTCTTTCAACTAGGCTCAGATGATTAATAGATTTTCGCAATTTTTAATGCTAGCTTTGGATAATTAGTAGTATTTGAGTTAGTTGCCTTTTCTATGAGATTATAAACTCTTGCAACTGGAACACTAATTTTTGGTATAGAAGGAAGTTATAGTTTGTGAAGCATAAATATGATCATGAGAACGAAAAATGGTGCCATAGGTAATTGAATTTAATTAGAAAATGAATAGTTTTCTTAAGTTTTCTAAATAATTGTGTTTCATTTTTTCATTGTAATTAAATTGTAAAGTAATCGTGTTAAATGATATAATGTAGTAGGATGGTGTGAATTTTATGTAGAAATTTTGATCTCAAAAGTAAATCCACGTAATTTATGCTATTTTTTAGAGCATAAAAAACATGATTTTAAAATGCAACCGACCTTCTTTTTAATATATCAAGTTAAACGTTCTAAGAGTTTCACTACGATTATAACTAGTTACTTCATTTTTTTTTAATTACAAGGAAGTATCCGTTTAACAATACGTATAGTAAATATATAAATTTTTTTTTTTCATTATGATGCACATTGTATGTACATTCTTTATTAGCTTGATTGCTCATGCTCTACTTCAAAATAATTCGACCTATTCTTTAAACTACTCATTCACACCTCGAAACAGAAAGCTAACTCTTTCACACCAAAAACTTCGTGACAATCCGTGCGAAAATCTCTACCTTAAAATTCTGTTGTCAAGCAAACCAACTCACAACTTAATCTCCTGCAAAAACTATTGTACTTTCATTTTTTTAATTTTTTTTTTCCTATTCCCCATCGTCACGATCATTGTTGACGACCATCTGACGTTTTATATTTCTCATTTCTAGGATCCAACCAAGCGCAGTGGTCCAAGTGTCGTCCCACTTCGCGGAGGTCATGGACGCAGTGCGCCGTCACGACTGCTCAGCGTTCGCTTGCCTCCGGGCCAGGCCTGCGAGCATCTTCCTCTGAGAAAGCGAGCGTCACTATATGTGCGAGCTCCTCGATACAAAGTATATCATAAGGCCGGCGACGGCGCGATCGAATCGGGTAAGGAAAAAGAGTTTCGGCTATGATGACGACGGGTGAGGGGAGGGGATAATTGCGGGCTATTGTTACCGTGTCCTATGTATACGCTGACGTTTATTGGACACGTGGATGGGATTTCTAACGGTCACGCGTGTTGGTGGTGTATGGAGATTAGAAGGGGCTGATGACGGGACTTTCTAATTGCTCGTGAAGATTTGCCCGGGTGACGGGGGAAATTTATTCAGGAATGAAAATTGCCGGGACGATAGAGTGCCAGAGTAGATTTATGAAGGGAAAATGGAGAATGGTTGAGTGAAGCTAGTTCGCAGTTTAGGTTGGCGATATTTCTTTGGATTGAGAATAATGGGAATTTGTTTATAAAGGAGTATGTCATTAGAAGTAAAATGTGTTGGGATATCGAAAAATCTTTATTGTGGGTACACGAACCAAAGAGTTTTTATGACTTTTGTACTATTTTTTATAATACCCTTGCTTACGTATATATATTGCATGAAAATTTATTTTAATAGATTATAATAATTAGTATATATGACTTTTGTATAATTATTGTAAAATATTTTGTGCAGTGGAAAGATGCATTCTTTATCGTATTTCCAAGTTTACACGAAAACTAAGTGATAAATTTAAATTTATTTTTTTTATATTTGAAGATGTTATATTTATAGGGGACACCTGTTGATTTTTTACTAGATTGTGGTGACGGCAATGCAGAAATTGCGTCGGTGACGTATTATTATAGAAAAGTGGCTTTACCTTTCTGTAGAATAAAGTTTTGATCAGATTTGAACGATGATGGCTTCATTGGCTTCCATGTGCAAGTTTAGGTAGGTGTTATGGAAAAATAATTCAGAAATTATAAAAACGTGAAGCGTGGAATACTATTGGAAACAAATGTACGTCATGCTATACTGTTCAATAATTTTTGAACTATTTTTCTGTAGTCCCTACCTGAAATTGCACAAAATAACAATGAGGAATATTTAGAATTTCACACTCCAAATTAAAAAAAATTTCATCACATCAAATATCGTACTATATAAATATCACTATATTATTTATTAGAAATATTACATCAAATTTATAGAAAAAGGTCATTGTCAGTCAGTATGCTTCGCTTAAGTTCATTCTTTTAAAATTTCGGTAATGAGATGGATAATTTGAACAACACAATGCCATGTCACTTTAACTTCATTTAATCATTCTTGATTTTCACTTTACAAATGATCTTTGACAAAAGAATATATGCTTGTTTTACACATCACAACATACATTAAAGGACGCATACTTATTTTAATTTATTACGTTTCAGGTCTTTTCACTCGTTCCTGAAAGGACCAAGACTGCTGGAATGAAAGTGTGCGATTTTGTCCGCCGGAACTGTACATACGGCTTGTCATCATGCGTGTGACAAGCAACATTTCTTTCATAAGATCATTATTTAATTCTCAAGAACTTAAGTATAAAGTCATGATGATGTTTCTCATCCATCCAATCTAGTTACATTATTTACATGAATGTGTGTGCGTTGAGGCTTTTAAATTAAAATACGCGTGTTAGTTTCATTCGCGAAACTTTAAAATACTTTATACCTAATTCAAAATACGTACATTGTTACTTATGTGTATATATTAATTAATTATTTTATATTATTATTATTATTATTATTATTATTATTATTATTTTATTTTAATTATTGTCAATTCTATATATTTTTTCAAATATGAAATAAAATTTTATTAAATTATATATAATGTGTTTTCTAATATTTTTAATTTAATGTAACTTAATATTTAGTAGTGTAAGTGTAAAGTATATGATAAATAAATCTTACCTTTACATTGTAATTAGTGTGTCCATGTCCCTTGGAAAAAATTAATGTACTGCCAAAGTTTGCATAATGCGATTTATATACATGATTTTCTTACGTAGTATGATTTCATTTTGTTGAATACAGAAATTTGGACGACGATCATCGTTTTGTTTGTATTTGGTAACACTTTTTAGTATCAGATATCTGCAAAAATATAAAGCTTTTGTATATTTTATAAATAAGAGTTGAGATATAATATTTAGTATAATGGTCTATTTGTATTATGCAACATATAGATCAGTGGACATGTTTTCAAGTATAGGAGATAACTTTCAAAAATAATAATTTAAAACAAAAACATATGTTTGAATTTATAAGAATTTCATAATCAAAAACTGATCTATAAAAGGTCTTCGTATTATAGAATAACGTCTCTAGATATTATAATAGTTTTAACGCCAAAAAGTAAAACAATGATAATTATCATTGTTATTATAATGTGTAAAGGCTGTACTTTCTGTCTTCACATTTGATTCTATATTGATAGACCCGTGGCAGCACACCAAATGCAATCCTTGGACGTTGGTGCGCATGCTCGGCAAGACGGTAAACGCTGTCTTACTTTTTCATCAGAGCTTTAAATTTCCATAAACAAGGTAAGCATGAAACGAGCATAGCTGATTCGAAGGTTCGCAAAAAAAAGCTCATGCTCACATGGCATATTAAAAGGCTCCTCTGAATATTAGTTTGTAGTAATCACATTCTACAAAACGCTGTGCTACGTAGAGTTAATTAATAAAAAATGCGTCGTTTGCTTGAGAAGTTGAAAGACTGTTGCTAGTGAAGCGTTGCATGTGTTATGGGTGTTGTTGAATTTTGTTGAAGCGACGTCGACTGAGGATGGAAAGTAAAAGTGGGGATAGTGATTCTAGCGAGTCGTTTGATGTAACCGATGATAAAAGTATTGATGGTAAATGATTTTTAAGGGTTAATTCAGGTTTTTAATCGAGACTTGAATATAACCATGCCTTTCAAAATAAACGTCAAACAAATAGTGAAAAACTTTATAAAATACAACATTATTTTCTGCGGTTCATTCGGAAATTTTTATTTGAAAGTGTATTAAAAAAAAAAATATATTTAGATATATATAGAAAACACGAGTAACGTATTTTAGGATACAATTACGCGTTCGGGCCGTGCAGGCTTTTTCTACGTCTCCTTGGCGCTTGGCCAGATCCTTACGACGACGATAGCTGCAGCTCATCCGCTCGCTTCCTAGTGGTCACCCTGACCATGCTACTCTTCGCCACCATCTCGCAGACGGTGAAGATGGTTTTTTTGCACGACGATCTGAACGCACTGATGGAAATTCTATCGAACTGCAATCTGCCGACGAGTATTGCTACGGTGAAGCTCATCAGTTTGTGGTATCATAGATACGGTAAATCACTTTTGTTTAATTCCTAGAATACAGGCGAGAATATAAAAAATGTCAAAGTCAGTTCTATTACTGACGATTCGTTATCAATGATGTAATAAAGTGTGGTTTCGATCACGAGAATTTTTAACCTTTAAAAGGCCGGCCTTTTTCTTTTATAATTTCATATTTTGTAGAAGTATATGATTTATGTATGTAAATAACCAGCAAATCCGGTGAAATTTTCAAGTTACTTATTGTCTCTTAAATGAGTGAGGCCAGCTTTTTAAAGGATTGAATTATTTTTATTTACTGTTGATTGGCTGTCGTTAAAATCACATTCTTGTCAGTTCTAGCGAGTCAATAATTTGAATTTAAAACTAAAGAGATTATTTGCATTTTACTTTAATTTTTGTTATTCGTATGATTAATTTCTATAAAGATATACATTACACAAAGTTATTAAATCTTTTACTAACAATTAATTTCTAAAAATTTTAGTTTAATATGTTAATAAAAATGTATAGAAGGTTATTTATCTTAACATTTTCTCAGATAATTACATCTTTAAAGTGTTTGATATTTCTTTTCATTATAAGTATTGAGAGATCTGGTGCGTAATATTGTGAACGACTGGGATACACCTCGACCTCCACGAGAACTAGAGATAATGTGGAAGAATGCCAAAATCAGCAGATTTTTTACCATTGGGTGTATTTTTATGACGGAAGCAACACTTGCAATGCAGGCAGTTGTGGGTTTTACCAGGCCTGTATCGTTGGCGTTAAAACCAATCCTGAACGAAACAATTGATTGGCCGCTTTATATGATGGGTTCATTTCCATATGATCCTCAGATTACTCCGAATTACGAGCTAACGATGTTTGGACAACTTATGTCTAATGTGTTTGCTTCGACTTCGTTCTCATCTGCAGATTCTTTCTTCGTCATTTTGATGTTACACTTGATTGGCCAATTAACCGTTCTTAAAATAACGTTAGTTGAGCTTTCAGAAGGAATAGATTGTACAAACGAAAATGAGATATTGAGCAAATTTTCATTTATCCATATGAGACACAATAGATTATGGAGGTATGCGATAATTCATAATAGCATTTTATATTATACGAGAAGATTACATACATATCAAACGAGAGAGAGATTTTAATAGGATTTTGGCAGACGATTTCTGAGATCGACAAATGAAGCTCAAATTTTCGTGTTCTATCTCATAAACGGAAAAAAATAATCAGTTAATTTTACATTTCCGACAGTTGATTTGACTCTAAAGTGGCAAGTTCGTTTTACTTTCAAAAATATCGGTAGAATTTTCATTTTGAAATGTAGAATCTTCAATTCTGAAAAAGAAGAGTTCCCATCTTGACTCCATGTTTTAAATAGTAGAATTTCCTGTTGATTTTACTGTTTTATTTGTTCCGTGTAGAGCCTTTTTCTCGAGACACAAGTAGGTACCGACAATGCCAAAAGGAGCAACAAAGATTATAAAATAGACAAGAAAATCTCAAATTTAAGATTTTGTATTTTTCAACAGAACAAAACTTAAAATTTAGCGTTTCGTATTAATTTTTGTAATTAGTTCTACTCATTAATACATTAGAAAGACATGCAAAGTGTTGATCAATAAAAGATGGGTCATTCTTTTAAAAATATAGAGGAGGTTTGAGAATGAAACACCCATCTCAGAAAAAAACCTATTATGTAAAATTAGAAACATTTAGTTCTATATTTATATACTAGAAATCGACTCTCAAAGCTCCGTTAGAATCTGTTTTCTGAATAGTATGCATTTTTCTTGCTAGAATAATTTGATCGATTAAATATGTTTAAATCTGAGATTGTTATATTTGAAATATTTTGGCTTTCAGATTTGCAATGATCGTCGAAGACAGTTTCAATGTAATGTTCCTTATACAATTGGTGCCATGTATTTTTGCTTTATGCGCTCAAGGCTATCAACTAATTATGGTAAAATATATTTCATTTAATTTGGCAATAAATATCAAAAGTATTCACAAAGTATATATATATAATATTGTGTTAATTAAAATATTAGATATCTGGTGCAAATAATGTCTCCGTGATGGATCTTATATTTATGGTTTATTTCCTTGTCTTATTCTTATTTACGATTTTCACGTATTGTTATGTTGCTGAAATTCTCCGACAAGAGGTACAGGATTGAAATAACTTTTTTTGCTGTTGTATTTCTGAAATAGATTGTAGCATTTTGTTAAATTCTAATTTCACTACCATTTGTACGCTATTTTTGTGAATTTATTGTAATTTCGATAGAGTATGGAAGTGGCTAATGCTGCTTACAATTGCAACTGGACAATTCTACCAGCAAAGAATGCAAAACTTTTAGTTTTCATCATAATTCGAAGTCAACATCCTTTCGAAATTACTGCTGGGAAATTTGCGAGTTTTTCTTTACAGCTGTACTGTCGTGTGAGTATAAAACACTAAGTAATAAAGTTTCATGATTTATAGAAATGTGTAGTAGTGCGAAGACTATTTTTAATTTGATTTTAAATTTGCAGATATTAAAAACCTCAGCTGGTTATTTATCTATGCTTTTAGCTGTGAAAGACAGGATGGTGGACTAGACGCCGAAGCTTGTTCTTTAAATTGAATATATTACGTATGATTATAACATCATCAGAGTGAAAACAAATTTACCTTAAAGATATAACTATTTTATCATAATATTCGATATTTTGTACGATATGCACATTTTATTAATCGCTCCAGTTATGTGCCAATTGTCATAAAATAAAAAATAATTAATCTTCTAAATATAATTTATATTCTCATTATTAAAAACGGTTATGAATGTAAGCAACAAGTTATTTTTCAATTTCATAAAAAGTTCTTAGCATAAAGTCAATTAAATGCATTTATATCTCACCTGTGATAATTTAATGCTTGAAGAATGGTTCAATGTAAATATTTTTTTACCTTTACTTAATATATTCATGGTATTTGATTCCAAATATATTAAAAATCTAACAAGAATAATAACTTTAATAAAAAAAAAACTTCGTTCTTTTATCATATTTTGACGTCTATAGTCTCTAAACCTTGTTTGCTGTTTGAGAGTGCCAAACGAACTGAAGTTGTCTCTTAAACAGAGAGCGCATGCTCGGAAGAACACGAAAAGCTTTTGTTAATTCTTTCATAAAACTCTAAAATATACATCTCCTTGTTTCGTTATCTTGTACATAACTAATGGAATGAAATCCGCAAAAAACAAGCAAGTATGCTTGTGGAGTTTTACAAAAAAGACTGATATAGTTAAGCTTTTTACAGAGGAATATATAAGAAGTACGTAAAAAAACGTACATACAAGCCCATTAAACTGATGGAGTATTTAATTCACATGAATTTTAGAGGGCTGTTCTTCGGAGCATGCGTGATTTGCTGTTTGGAGAAGATCGGGAGAACTTAGTTCTTCATTACTTTTGTCGGGAACAGATCTAGTATAGTCGCTTAAAGACTTAGTATGAAAAATACAAAGAGTTCAGGTACTGTTAAGCAAAATATTAAGAGTTCAGGTACTGTTAAGCAAAATATATTTATTAAAAAATATTAAAATATTAAAATTTTTTTTATCGCTTATTTTACTTAAACTGTTAAGATAATTTTAATATTAGCAACAATATTTGCATAATTTTTTAGGCTTTGATGTTAGCATCGGTCCTTGCCGTTTTTTTCTCCGTTTATTTGGAATCTGGCCTGATCCTTTTACGGACAGTGATTGGTTTTGTTATGTGCGAGCTACAATAGTCATTTCAACGATGGTTTTTTTCGCTACAATCACGCAGACAGTAAAGAACGTACAAATGTGGGGCGACTTAAATGTCGTAACAGACATTTTTATCAACTCCCAAGTACCGACAAGCATGGCTGCATTGAAGGTTGCAGGTGTTTGGTATTACAGGCGCGGTATGAAGTATTTTTATTCATTATTGGTACTTTAACTATAAATTTGTGAAGCACATTTTTCAATTTTGTTTCTTTATTTTCTGTATAGCGTTAAATAAAAATCGAAATCGCCTTTTCTATATACAGTTTTTTTTAATCGAATTTAGAATTTATAATATTGTAATGTTTAGTAGATATTCACCAATTCAGATAGGTTTTATGTATGCTATCAAGATATTTCACATGATTTTATAAATTTTCAGCGTTAAAAAAATTAACTGCGCAAATCCTAGAAGACTGGCAAACCCCTCACGGCTCTAAGGAACTCCGAATAATGGAATCCAATGCCAAATTCGGCAAAAATGTGTCGATCACTTGTATCTTCCTGGCAAATGCTACCTTCTTCATACAGGGTATTATTGCCTTCTGGACTATCGGTACCTATGCCAAGAGTTTGCAGGTCCAAAACGACAGCGTAATAACGCAATGGCCACTTTACATGAAGGCTTCGTTTCCATACAATACACAAGTTAGTCCGAACTATGAACTCACATTGATAGGGCAGCTATTCTCGAATTTCTTTGCAGCCTCGACATACACATCTATCGATTCACTATTCATCGTATTGATGTTACATCTGTGTGGGCAGCTATCGATTTTGAGACTGAGGCTGATCGAACTTGGCACGAGATCAAGTGTACAGATTGAAAGAGAGTTTGAGAAGAAAATCGGACTTATTCATGAGAGACACGATCAGCTTATTAGGTGAGGTGCGTTTAAAAAATAATCAATTTATCTGATATATGTTCGAGAGAAATAAGGCTAGCTACGTTTACAGATTATGAATGTATTTTTTGATTTTTATGTGACTCACAAAATTTGAAAAATAATTAATTTTCTTATAGATTCGGAAGTATAATAGAGGAAGTATTTAATATGACGTTTTTAGTGCAAATGATAACATCATCTTTCGTTCTATGCATGCAAGGATATCAACTTATAACGGTAAATTTTAAACATATTTATACTACAAAGGTAGAAATTCAATCCCGTCTATGATGAATTGAACTTTTTACAGATAACAAGTGGAAATAATCTGCCTTTCATGCAATTAATGTTTATGATATATTATCTACAATGTTTTTTGTTTATTACTTTTACATACTGTTACATGTCTGAGCAACTGTCCGAGAAGGTTCAACAGAAATATCCGTTATCTCATTTGATTTATATATTTTAATGATGAGCATATTCAACTTTCGATGTCGTAGAGTACTGCGCTCGCTAATGCAGCTTATGAGAGTAACTGGATTGATCTCCCGAGCCATCAATCAAGACAACTGATTATCATTATGATGCGCGCAAAGAGACCTCTACACATTACTGCTGGAAAATTCGTCTCATTTTCTTTGGCTCTGTACTGTAGCGTGAGTAATTTCCATTATATTAACTGAAAACTATGAATAAACGAATAATGTTTGATGTTTTTATTTGTAGATATTAAAGTCATCTGGAGGTTATATGTCGATGCTACTAGCAATACAGCAAAGAGTAAACGATTGAGACGAAATAGAGCATGAAACTATTTTGGGAAAACTTTAGATAAAGATTTGGTTGATGCTATTTGTACGGCAGAAATACAGTACATTAATTCAAAGTATAAGTTTTAAAATATGTAGTTGTAATGTTTGTTTTGTTTTGGTATCTGACTAAACAAGTTGTTTCCCATCATAGATGTACATAGGTATTTGGTCTACGTAAATTTGACGTACAAATAGCAGAGGGGAAAAGATTTTTATATATATATATATATATATATATATATATATATATTTGAAGATTAAAATTGCTGTCTGTTAAAGATATTTTAAATATTGTTAAATATTTTTCACTTATATCTTTACATCTAAATATACTGCTGAATATATATTACAAAAATCTTCATTATAGATAACAAATATTTTTTTCAATATTATAAGCCGAATTAAATATAATACTAAATGTAATAATTAACAAACTCTAACTAGCACTGTTATAATTTCAAATCATTCATTGAACACTTTTAATTTACTAATATTCAATTCATCTAGCATCACTCACTTATTTGTTAATTAGTCTGATTTCGTTTAAAATTTCTTCGATTTACAGCTACGATATTATCCACATTTAGTGTATCATATCATAAGAAAAGAGAGTACAACTTTTTTCATACATTAGAAGTTTACAGATGAACAGTGCGTTGAGAAATGATAAGCATGCCTGTTACTGCGCATGCGCTTCGATATACAGAAAAACTGTCTTACTTTTTCATCGGAGCTTTAAATTTTCATTAACGAGCAACTACGAGCTGGAGCATTGCTAATTCGTAGATCTGGAAAAAACTCGTATTCTCATGCTACTTATTAAAGCATATGTGGTGAACATATGAAAGCACAGTTCGAGTAGCTTGCAATAATCATACGATTATGAGCCCGGAATATAATTATGCGGAAGACACGAATACGGCTAATTATGAAAGATTAAGAGGACAGCGTGTACAGGCAAGTTCTTTCACCAGGGACACGTGGCGTTCACGTACAAAGTTCGTACTGCAAAAAACGGACAGTCTATTCTATGTCGTTAAAAATATTTTACGTTCTAAGATGGAAACCCAAATGAAGAAAATTTACTTCAAACCAAAAGGCGTACCACCGAATAAAGATGGTAATAAACGTAACAAAATACGGCTCTACTTTAATTATGTTTCATGTAGTAATATCTTTTTATAATGAGTTTTGCATCTGTATCATGTAATGATTCTTCAAATAAGGTAAATAATTATTTTTTTTTTTAAAGTTATTAGTCGGTATGATGACTTAACAAAATCGTATAATAAGCAATTATGAATTTTAACATATTTCTGAAATAGTAATAATGTCGGTGATCGATAGAAAATTTTTAGGCTACACTCATGCAGTTCACTTAAACCGAATTGCCTTACGAATACTTGGAGTTTGGCCCGACGACGAATTTAATTGGTTTTCTACTGTTCGTTTCATCATCATTTTACTCCTTATGATATGTTTTGCAACCATTTCGCAGAGTATAAAGATGACAAAACATTTAAAGGATCTGAATTTTGTAACGGAAATTTTTGTGAATTGTAATGTTCCAACGACTATTGCTGCTGTGAAGCTTTTCAATATCTGGTATCACAAATCAGGTAATATCTTTAATTCTAAATATTCTCAATTGATTGAAAATTAATTGTAAATAGGACGTAATATATTTCGATTGGATTAAACTAATGAATTAACAGTAGTTTTACAATAATATAAACTATAAAATTTGTTTCTGTAATAGTCCTAAAGGATTTGCTATTTGAAATTACACATGATTGGCAGTCACCTCATGCTGAAGAAGAGTTAGCCATAATGTGGACGTTTGCTAAACTCAGTAGATTCTTCTGCATAGGAAACTTTATATTAAACAAATCAGTACTTGGAACTCAGTTTTGGATGTGTTTTGTATCACCGTTATTTCAGGTTATGAAATTAGATTCAAATGGTACTATAGAATGGCCCATGTATATGATGGGCTCTTTTCCATATGACGTACAAAAACCTATATATTATGAATTGTCACTGACTGGTCAAGTTCTTTCTCAAATAGTTGCATCAACTTCATTTGAATGTACTGATGCTTTCTTCGTTATTCTTACATTTCATCTAATTGGACAATTAACGATACTTAAAATGAATTTATCAGAATTACCTAAAAAAATTCAAAATGATGTTGACAAAAGACAATTTTTTAATAGATTTGTTTTATTTCATACAAGACATAATCAGTTGTGGAGGTAAGTAAATAGGGGTAATATTAATAAGGTAACCTGAGGTAATGAAACCACATATCTAATTCAGTCAAAGAAACGTTGTCTGTACTTTACTTTGCAAGAAAGCTTAGTTTGTATAAATCATTCCAAAGCTCCTTGATTTTTTTTTACTTTGTCATCACCTCTTACCAAAGTTAATTTCGGTTTTGAAGTAGAAAGAACATTTTTAACAAACGAATGATTTTATATCAATGGATACTTATGTATTTTTGTTGATACTCTGGGGAGAGTTAACACTACTGACATCCGCTGCGTAGGCAAAATAGTAGGAGTTTTTATAAGGCAATCGATAGACTTATCGAATAACATTTCGATCGACTAATGCCTCGTCTATGCCTAATATCCAATGGAAAACTTGGAATTTCTTACTTACATTTGTTAACAACACTGCTACGCAAGGATTGTTTACTTGGACTCGTTCTCGAACGTTTTCAGTAGAATATCGTGGCCCCTTACCTAGTTAAGAAGTTCATAAAGTGCACACGAGGATTTATAAAAATAGAGTCATCAATAGCATCTCGGAAGCAATTAAGAAAGGGTGGAACGCAATTTTGCATCCATCAGAAAATAGAGCAATGCTGTTAAATGTCGATTGGAGCGCTGCTAGTGCATTTTTAAACAACTAAAAAGAGACATGGTAATAGGATTTGCTGCGTAAGATGTATAATAAATAAAATCATCAAGCATATGCCCTGGTAGTCATAAGACCAGATTGACGAACACGATGGCGTGGCTCTACTTTCTGGGTCGTAATCTCCGATGTTAAGAAATTTTAGAGAAGTATTGCCTACTGGGTCTGATGTTCCTAGAAATTGAGACTCTAAAGCTCATTACTCTACTGTCGTTCCGATTAGAATCACCTGCAACACGCACAGTTTTACTTATTAATATTAGTTGACAAAGAGTATTACACGTGATTTTTCAAACGAGTTTTTTTTCTCTCTTCGATTGGATATTTATAAGTCATTCCCAGAAGTCGTCGTCTGTCTCTTTTTTTTAGACTTAAGAAAGATGTATTTCAGAAAGCAAAGCAGATGGGAAGGGATACATGTTTAGGTTGGAATTCGCACGAATTGCGGTAAAATATCAGCAGTAATTAATTTTTTATCTATTCTTCTTTCGATTTGGAATATAATTGTTGAAACTACGGGAAGAAGTTAAGGTCGAACGAGTGAGTCGGATTAAATATGAATTATAAATCGTACAATTAATCAGATTGGTATACTTTTATACTTTTTCAAAGTTTTGTAAAAGTTTCATAAATTTTATTTTACTGGAACGGTTACGTAGAATCTAACTACTATTCGTAATGCAGTAGTTTGTGTAATCTTTATGATACCTGTTAAGAGCAAGAGTCTATTAAATCTATCGATTGTTTCAGTTGCGCTGCTCGATATTTTTTTTTTATTTATAATTAATATCCTATACGCTCCATTAGTTATATATCTTCCTATATTATATAGACGTAAGCGCTATAAATGAATGTAGCCCCTCCACCGCCTTCTCCACTGCCCCCTCCACTTTCCTATTTTTTGATCCTCCACCGTACCCTCCACTTTTTAACGTTAAATTCGTTCAAAAATTACGTTATTTTTAAACTCAGTCAGACCATTGCCCCTCCACCGTCCCCTCTACCGTCTCCACCAACTTCAGATGACAGTTCAAATGAGATCTCACGTGAGGTTTTTCAGTCGGGGCTATTACAAGCACATTGTTGACCACTTACTAAGATCACAATAATATTATCGGGTTTATTCTGGAGGCAGTAACGACAATTTTCCTTACCGCCATTGAAGTACTGTTGTAGGCGCGTTGACTTTTATTTCTATTTTACATAGGTTTTATATATGAAAAATAATGATGATTAAATATGAATATGATCATACAATAAACCTAAATAAAACCGTGGAACTCATCGCCAAGAGCCCCAAAACCATGGGAGTCATACCGCCGTAATCCTCCTTGACTCCACCTAGCTTTTCCTTCCTCCTCCAATGAAGATGTGAATTATAATATGATTTTTTATATGGGTAATTTTAGGTCAACTGAGCAAAGTTCCTAAATTTTTAGAGCAATATTTCAATAATTACAAAAGTTATTGCATATCAAAAATTGTTATTTTTTGCAATTTTTGGTGAAAACTCAACTTTTGCCATTTTTTACTCAAAATCCTGAAATTTTTTGTATAGAACATCGGTTGGGAAATGTTTGCATTTTACTTCTAGAATGTAGTCATATTTTTTTATCACCGTTTACGAAAGTCTCTGATTAGCTGCTTTTCAGTGTACATTTAGGAACATGTTTTTTTCATAAAAACCTAAGTGTCTAAAAATTTTGAGCAATTTTAAAATTTTCACCTTGTTCAGTTGACCTTTGGCCTTTTTAAATTGTAAACCGATTTGGTTTTTGTATTAATTTTTCTTCTCATTTTTTTGAATATTACCAATAACACCTAATTTCAAGTATATGTTTTTAAGAGGAAAAAAAATGAACTCCAAAACTATGCATTTTACTACTTACAAATATGCTCTTTTAGATAAACTCTTCAGAAATAATTAATTTGAAAACAATTATAACTCCACTTTGAAAATCCAAACTTGAAAATTGATGAAAACATTTACTTAAATCAAACAGCAAATCAAACATAGGGGTGGGCAAGTGGAGCGAGTAGGGATCGAAGCCCCCCTAGTATATATATACACGGGTGATTGTGAAATCAAACGTTCAAAAAATATTTTCTTGAAACTTTGTGAAAACGTTTAATTTGACCTACCGAGTGTTGATGAATTTTTTTAGATTTTATAACTTTTATGTTTTTGAGCTGTGCAATGTCAAAGTTGACAATTTTAGCATTTTCTGCATTGTCCGATTTTGATTAATTTATAACTTCTCAGGGAAGCATTTTTCATGATAAACACAAAAAACTTTTTTTTTTGTAAAATTTTTTCAGTTTTTCAATAAAAATATTGTCAAAGCTGTGCGTGTACACTATCACTTACATGCCTCCAAATGAAACATTAAAATTCAGAAAGAAAAAAACGGACCCGAGGTATCTCTACTGAAAAATTCATGGAGATACCTTTTTATTGTACGAAGTATACATCCCAGAATGGCGCGCGATCATGTTTTAACCTAAAAAAATTCATTTAGTTTTTGCTTTTAAAAAAAATGTCTTATACAGACCTGAACAAAATATAATTAAATTCTACGTAAAATTACGAGAAAAAAAGTCTATGTAACATATGTGGAAATTTTGCTTCCTTTTTGAGTTAAAAATTAATGAAAATGCAAAAAATGAATAAGTACACCGGCACACAAAAAAAAGTTGCCTGTACATGAAACCAGACCCATATATCCCTATGTATTTTGATCCGCTGAATCCGAATCCGGGGTCTGTTTTGCTCGTACACCTTCAAAATTTTGAGTAAATTGCGAAAATCCGTGAAAAATCGCGAAAAAACGCATTTCAACACATAGACAAATAATAATAAATTTTGTTATGAATGTATCGTACATGATTTTTGTGTATTCTAACCTGCTAAATCGAAATCTGATAAGTATTTTGTTCGTTTACCCTCAAAATGTTGAAAAATGGCGAAAAATCTTGAAAAGTCGCTGGAAATCGTGAAAAATCGTATTTATTGACGTTGGTAAATGTTGGAAAGTTTTTTCTATCCTGAACCAAATAAATTTTTTGTTAAATGCAATTTGCTAGACTCAAATCTGTAGTTAATTAACATCTGTAAAGATAGATTTTTTAAAATAAAAAATTTATTTGGTTCAGAGCAGAAAAATACAACAATATTATAATAGGATTGTCGTATCCGTCTACGGGCTATGTTATTTTATTATAAGAATAAATTAATCAATTATCTTAGTTGTCTTATTTTAACGTGCTAACATAGGTTCTTACAGCTTTTATCAATTTACATACTTTTAGTATTAGCACTTACTTAAGTAATAAATGTAAATACATCCCAATTTCGATATTTCTTTTACACTTTTTTAACAGTATTTTTATCATTTTTTTTTACAGTTATGTTTACAATTTTTAACATTGATTATTTTCGCTAGAGTATAAAATGAATTTAAAAATTTTTGTACTAATCCTTTTTTTAATATAAAATTAATTTGTATTATTTCCCCGAAAAAAATGAAAAATGATGCCATATAACCTATACATGCTATGATCACTAATTGGTTAATTATATTTCGTAGTTTGACATCTTCTTTTGTTCTCAATCTCTTTAATGCACTCTCATCATCTTCTTTAGTGATCATTTCGGTTTCATACCATTTATCAATCAGACCAGCTTCAGTTAAATACAACATAACCTGTTCGAATCTTCTCACGCCACCTACAAATGGACTTATGATGACCCCTACCCAGAAATTAAAAACGTATTCTTTTAGTACAGCAATATTCGGTTTTCCACGTTTCAATGATGACAAACGAACTTGACGTTCAGCCTCCTGTCGGTACATTAGACATGAAACGTTCTTGTAAGATTTAATCACTAAATTTTCGATACAAATCTTGTCGATACTTTCTGCTTTAAGTATATTATATTTTAATGTTATTGTTTTATTTCTTTTAAGTTTATCATAATTAATTGTCATATTTATTACTTTTGGTAAGATAGTTTTATTGGCCAAATTTTGGAGTAAAGGGACTCTTGAATATTTAAGCATTTCGTGAAAAAAATCAATTGACATAGGAGCGAGGTTTTTAGACGCAAATTCGTCCAAAGTAGTTAATATAAACTCACGATTGAGATCCATCTGTACATCCAATAATTGATCTATAATTACATTCGAGTAGATAACAGATACAATTAGTACACTACTTAATACAAGTCTCTCATCTGTAAACTTTGTTCTATCCCTCATGTTTATACCAAAAATAGCAAACCAGATGTTCTCGACATTCCAAAAACGATAATCGAATTTCATAAAGTAAACAACAAACTTTAAAAGGACGATCATTATAACTGTTGTAACAGACAAAACTGCGAAATTTTTAGATAACATGACTTTACTAGAGTGTAAAATAGGTACCAAGATCACGAGAGGTTCTTGCCTGCGTAAATGAGCGACGCGAGTAAGTTGTTGTTCGATGAGCATTTTTTCAGAAAAGAGTGTGGACGGATTAGATACAAACGGTAAGTTTAGAAAATTGGCACTCACATCAATTCTTCCATTACACATCAAGGTATAACTAAAATAATCGATAACACACTTTCTATCATTATATATTGTCTTTTTTGGACCATTTAGAATGAGAAAAATCTGCCATGTAAAGTTACTAGATTCGGCAAGGGTTTTCAAGATCAGTCCATGTGGGCCTGCTAAGGTTTCTGGTATAGGACAACCTTGGTTATTTTTTTGTACGTCAAGAAATGGAATCGCTGGTACTATACTTAAACGTAGTTTGCGGCCGTCAAAATTTTTTAAAAAAATGGGAAAAAGAATTTCAGTGACTGATGAAATATTCTTGATGGTGTACAGTCTTACTTGAGGATTATACTCATGGAATCGAACGATCGATTGAGAATTGATCTTCGTTAATGAAACGGATTTCGTGTATTTGATTGCAACATCTAATATTTTCATATATATCTTAATATGAGGAGAAGCATGTTCTATAGTTTTCAAGAGCGTTATTACAAAATTTTTCGATACTTCCATTGGTCGGAAAATGACAATTATAAATTTGGTTTGTTCCTGATATTGCATAAATGAATGATGTGCGTTTAATATATCGCGTCTTAGATCTTTCATTTCCCATTCACTTATGATTGTCGTTGTATAGATAGAAAATGTAAATGAGGGAACGAATTGATATAAACTATTCTCAAGTACATCTATTCCATCATCGTCAAGTGTAATAAGTAGCGTTGAAAAAACTTGCGAAATATGTGAAGCTAACTGTTGGAATTGGTCAATGTTTGCGATCCTCTTCTTATCATAGGTTAAAATAACTTTATCGATATTAGAATATTTTTTTAGGCACTGAGTTAATTCACTTGGCCAGTTGGATTGGCTGGTAAATGATACTGTGTAAATTAATAATAGCCAAGCAATATTCGAAACTCGTGCGATCATCTTAAGATTGAAAATCATTCAACAACTAAAATATAAAATTTTTATTATTTTTATTTTCACATAAAAAGGAAGCAATCATTTGCAAATGACTAAACAGTAACTCGTATTTTTTTACTGACTGTAGTTTTTCTCATCAATAGGTTAGTATTATTCTGCTGCTTTTAATCGATTTTCGATAATTACTAATTCAATTAAGACAATGTATTATGAACAACAGAAATGGATATTTAATATTTATAAACATAAGAAATAACCATATAAGCTTCAACAATGAAGTGGTTATGTTAATAAATAAACAATGGTTTCAAACATTACAGTTATGATTGTCATTCCGAGCACTCGAAACGATGTAATGAAATACAACTAGAACTAAAGTATAATTAAGATAGTTTATTCGAATATTATACACGTGTACGTGAGAGAGAGAGAGAGAGAGAGAGAGAGAGCCTGGTCTGCATTTGCGATGGGACCTATCGACCTCTTCTCGTGGGTCGCTGGCTTCATTCATCGCCGGTCTTCCTTGAAGTCGTCATCTTTCGTCATTTTCTCTCTTTTTCTTCTAGGTCTTATTGCTGTTTTCTTTCTTTTTGACGGTTTTCTTGATGCAGTACCGCCGTTTTTATATTTTTGCCCAGGAATTCCTAAATCCGGAATTATTTTTTCTCAACTGCCGTTTCTTCCCCCTAAATCTAATGTTCAATCCTTGTGTCGATGATTCGTAGCAATCAGAAATCTTTTTTGCATCTGTCAGTTGATATCTTCATCCATAAGCATTGACTAAAATTAATGTAAAGTTACCAAACTTTATGTATTTGAGGGTAGATTAAAAAAGTTCAGTTACAGAAACAAGGTCTCAATTAAGGTTCATATAGTTTTCACATCAGAAAGATACCAGTTATTAATTAGTTTGAATATTCTCGGTAGTGCCGAAAGAACGACAATAATATATATGATGATCTAAAAATATTCTAATACTATTCTACTTCTATTTTTAAGGAATTTAAAAAAAATGTTTTTCTGAAATTTTCTTTTCTCCTTTGCAAAGATTTCTTTATAAGAAAGCAATATCCGTTTAAAGTAATTAAATTACCTTAAGTTACCTTATAAACTTGAATAGCAGCGAAATCGATTTCGATACTAAATTTCGTCTGTTTTAGATTTTCAATGGCAGTAGAAGACTCATTCAATTGTATGTTTCTTACACAGATGATACCGTGCATTTTTGTTATATGTACACTAGGTTATCAAGTTATTATGGTAAATTTCTCAAATTATATTCTTGAATTTTTTGATAATTTTGAAGGGCACATGACATGGTTTAAGCTAAATGAAGACTGAATATTTTTATTTTAAACACACAAATTTCTAAGTCTTCAATATAAAAACTAGAAATAGCAAAAAAAAAAAAAAACAATCAATTTTCGACCCCCACGCTCATTTTCCACAACCAATATCTCATTTCCCTAATTTCTTTGAGATTCTGAAAAAATACAGTATCTATTTTATTACACAGATAGCTGGTTCAGAGGATGTATCCATAACGGAATTTATGTTTATGATGTATTTTCTTCTTTTATTTTTATCTATCATTTTTCTCTACTGCCTTATAGCAGAAGTTCTACGACAAAAGGTTTGCAATTTAAATTGTTTAATTCATTAAATAATTCACATAAATAAGAATGATACTAAAAAATATATTTTGTGGTGTAAATTAATTCTATAAATTTAGTATACAAAATTTAATTTCGAATATTCCTTTTTAGTTATCCGATTTACTTTTTTTGATTATCATTGTGAAAAGCGGTGACTTTTTTTTATTGAAATATTTAAATCGATTCATTTCTAATTGAAAATATAATATAATGCATAATGTCAGCGTGAACAGAAGCTTCACGTTTATGCCATCGGCATCTAAGCCAAACAAGGGCTGTAAACTATAGTTTACATTTTTGCGGGAATCACCTATTTTGTTCACTCGTATCCTAAACGGAATTCATTTTTTCATGCCTGTTGACAGTATGTAAATTGATTGATTTACACATTTTTAGGAACATTTAAACGGCGTAATTTTCAACGCTAGTTTTATATCACAAATAATATAGATATGACGGTTTTGAATACAAATTGTACTTGTGAGAAAATCACTCACTCCCGAATTTATATAATACAATGCACTGTTTTCACTGTATTTACTGCATTTAAAAATATACACTCAAAATGAAATATCATTATCCTATTAATTTAGTTTATACATATGCAATATCAATGGCCATATTTTTTGTAGAGTGCAGAAATAAGTAATGCAGCATATAATTGTGATTGGACGGTACTGCCACCTCAAGAAGCGAAACTTTTAATTTTTGTAATACTTCGAGCACAACAACCTTTTGAATTGACAGCTGGAAAATTTGCAGCTTTTTCTCTTCAATTATACTGCAGTGTATGTATAATACTTATTTTTCAATTGAATTATATACTATAATTAAGAATTTGTAAAATTTAATTTTTAATACTCTGTAAAGAATACCGACGTTTTTCGTAGATTTTAAAAACTTCTGCCGGCTACTTGTCAATGCTTCTTGCTGTCAAAGATAGATTAATGGAATAAATTTGAAGAACATCTAAAATTGAATATAATCACTACTACTGATGTACTATTGATAGATGCCAACAAAAATTTATAGCAATATTTGTTATATAAACCATTTTAACAGTATTTTAAAATATTTATTCTTTTCAGTAATCTTCTAAATTTATTTTATGTATATATATAAATAAAATGGTTACATGAATAATTTTATAAAATTGTTAAAATCTCCCACCATACCTTATTTACTGGTTTACTTTGTGATTTAAATATACTTCTTACTTTTTTTTTTAATACATTTATTAAAGACAACAGTTTTTTTAAGTTTATAATTATATTTAAATAATTATAAGGTGAAATATATATTCATTTTTTATGTTGATATAAAATTTTAAATACAAAATAAAGCTTACTTATCAAATGTAATTGTTTCTTCAATTTGCAATTAAGATAGTAAAAATAGAAGATGTAATGTGAAATCTAAAATAATCTTCGTTATACCAGAAACGTCTAACGAATTTAAAATACCTCGGTGAATGAACTGAACAAAAATAACAGCTAAATAAGGAAATGATACTTTATAACAAATCTTGAAATAAACGAGTATAAAAAGCAATTATAACTAGATATTGTAAGATATAAGATAATATATCTGATCACAATCCCGCATCGCAGCGAAAATAAAACCGAAGAAAATGAATTTGAAATAATATTTCAAATGGTCGTCATAAAAATAAGCACTATTACAGACAATTATATTTTATAACAAGCTTGCTCTACACAGTAACAAAAATATCTTCTGCGTATGCTTCACAACAACGTAGCATTACATTAAAGCATCGAAACTACCTACTTAGTACTTTATCTCTTGCAATTTTAAAACACAGCTCGTACAGAGCTCTGCTCTCTTCTATATACTTGCCCAATGTATTATTCCACGTCCTGCGATCGTACATGAATTCGAGCATAAATTAAAAAGCTCGTAATGAGATATCCCGAGAATCTCCGAGAGCCCAGCACAATGTAATTATGCGCTTTTTATTTATGTGAGCTTAAGCCTGTTTTATGTGGAGGGGGTTCTCGAGCTTGGGGACAGACAATTCATCGCAAACAGGCGCCAAAGGTATTGCTAATGGGTGATAAACAAGGTACTAACAAATGAAGAAAAATGTTATTTTTCCAAATAGTTTTGTGTAAAATATAATAAAATTAAGTACAAACTCCAAAATAGTTAAATCTCATGGTATAATAGTATATAGTTCGGAATTTGTATAAGCAAAATTACAATGTTGACTTTTGGCATTTGTTACTTATAAAAACTTTTAGTTATTTGCAACATATCATTTCAATGTATGTTATTTCTTGAAATTGAAAATCTAGGTTTCGATGTAGCTGTTGGTCCTTGCAGGGCTTTTTTGCGCTTCCTAGGTATTTGGCCTGATCCAGTGATACCAGAAAATTTTTTTAACACAATTCAGTTTATCGTGGCTGCATTAACAATGCTCATATTTGCAAATATCGCACAGACGACTATGGTGGTAAAAGTTTGGGGTGATTTGAATGCTGTTATTGAGATTTTAACTACGGCTAACATACCAATATTTTGCGCATTACTAAAGTACCTTGTTGCTTGGTACTACAGGAAAGGTATGTTTAAATTAATATTTTTGTAATATTACCTATGAAGATAAGAAGAAATTAGATTCTATTTGTGCGATGCGTTGAAAGAGTTTTTATTTTAGACGTAACTGTTTTTCTCAAAATTTAAGTTGACAACCTAGGAAAAATGCGCAATATTTGATATACTTATAATGGCAATCATTTATGATATAATATTTATAACTTTTATTTTTATAGTTTTCTGATAAAATTGTAAACCATAAATAAATAAGCTATAATTTTTCAGTAAACTTCACGACTAAAATCGAGCATTGCTTCTATTTCATAATTGACGTAATAACTGTTACGAATCATACTTCAATTTAATTAACACAATTAGCTATAAAATATGATTCATTTTTTACTTTATAATATTATTTTTCTTAATAAATGTATTGAAAGCTATTAGGTTAGAAAGTTTTCAACTAATCAGGGTATTTTATCATCCTTTTAAAACGTATTCTAAATAATGAGTTTTATAACAATTTATTATAAAATTTTTCCATTGCTTATCATAACCTAGAACTTATTTGCAACTGAATTTTTATACTAAAAAATTTCAGAAAAATAAAATTTTTGTTTAGTTCAATTTTTAAACTTATAACGGTTTTGAATATGTAACTGATTACTTTTAACGAAATATTTACAACTACAAAACCCGTCTGGGAGATCTAGCCGAATATCTAACTGAAATACAATACAAGTAGATTGTCATATAAATGTAGATAAGATTTCCATTAAAAATTGTTGGTAAACTGAGAAAGCAATTAGATATCTTTTAGTTAATCAATTAGCACCTAAATTGGAATTCTCCAACGACATACGTGGTTTAAAACAGTTTAATAGATAAACGCTGGTATGGCGCTTAAATTGTTTTGTAACCATGTAATATTACAATACTCCTATTATAGTAAAAAATCAATGATGTATCTCCAAATATATGCTATCCTTGTACGAATATGGACTAACGAACAATCCTAAAAGTGTTAAAGGGTCTCGTAATTCTAATGAAGGAAGATTGGAATCAACCCTACACTCAGTGTGATATCCAAGCGATGTGGAACAATGCTCGATATAGCCGCAAACTCTCCATAATCTGCATATCACTAGCCCAAGGTACGATAACGGCCCAGTTCATCATGGTTGTCATTTTTGGCGTTAACCACAAATCTCAAACCCATCTGAAGCGTGCTCTATACATGACTTCGTACTTTCCGTACGATACACAGCGGAGTCCAAACTACGAGATCACATGGATTGGACAACTGTTTTCAAACATCTTCGCAGCTGGTGCTTTTTCCTCAATCGACGCTTTCTTTGCTGTCTTGGTAATGCATCTCTGTGGCCAACTGTCTGTGCTGCGGCGAGCTCTGGAAAAATTAATAAATGAAGATAAAGACGGCAAAGGAACGTTTGCAATAAAACTTGCAGGGATTGTAAGACGCCACGAGCATCTCAACAGGTGAGATAAACAGGTAGTGTGTTCTAGCGATTCATTGATAACGTCTAACTGAATGACAATGTTTTTTTTTATTCTCTCAGTGAATAACAAAAACATAATTTCAAACTGTAGGCTATGATTAAAAAATTTTCCAAAATATAAGTAGTTATGTAACAGTAGAAATATGGAGTCAGTAGAACTTTCTTCAGACAAACTTTGCCCGCAATTATTTCTTCCGTTCTCAAAATTAAGTATAGGTTTCAATTCTGGAGTTCTGGGACCCATATAATTCGTACTTATTTTCTACTCGCTTAATTAGCGTATCAATAGTTATAGTAAACTCTTTGGTACTATCTAAATAAACGCATCATCAAACTGAGTTTTTTTCAGACTAATTAAATTATCGACATCTTCTAATATTTTGGTGACGGGAGTGCTAAATGAATCTTTTGAACTTTTAATCATGTACTGCTTTTGTCCAGTTTAAGATAGTATTTCTTATCAGATACCTGGCCATGCTTTCAGTATAATTCTTGGATATACTTTATCTATTTTTATGATATTCTAAAACGTAGTTAGATTTATGGGAGCGTATTTGCATTACAGTATCTTCTGTAAGCTTATGCTATTGGTGCAAAATACAAATAAATACGATACTAATACGTTTTTCTAATTTATCTCTTATCTCGTTTCGCTGCAATTTATTACGGTTCAATTTTGTAGAATTACCTTTAAAAGAGCGATGATCTGAGATTTATAGGCTGGTGCTATGATTATTGAATAAATCTTGTAGAACTTGCTGTAAGCTCACATGATAATCTTCTTCTCATTGTTATACTAACGCGGCAGATAAAGGTGAATCATCGAAGTGAGCTTTTGGCATACCTTGAAAACTCAATGGTATAAATATCAACGAAACGAAAAAACTCTTCGAAGCAGTACTTTTCGTGGACATGAATACCATCGGTTCAGCCTGGTATATCTTCAATAGTATTACTTATACTCTTAAAGATAGTGTTATCATTAACTTAAATAACGAAGATCTGAGTAAGGGAAATGAGTAGAAAATATCTAAATAATACAATACTAAGTTTCATACGAGATTTCGATGAAAATTAGTAATGAGAATATTAATTTGTTTTTCGCAAATAATTCTTTAAAAAAGTCAAAGAATCATGACAAAAATCTTGAATCTTAAACGTTATTTATGAAAACTTCAAATGATTGTCTGTGTTTTTCTATTAAATCCTGTTTTCATTTTCTGTTTCTAGCTTTAAAAAAGTTTCAGTTTACGTAATCTTTTAATAGTAAAAACTTTCTATTTTTCTAAGGTTTGCAAGGATTATTGAAGAGTCATTCAACGCAATGTTCCTAGCTCAGATGGTAGTTTCATCTTTTGCATTATGTCTACAAGGATATCAACTTGTTATGGTATTTTTTTAAAGTTTATGTATATGAAACATGAAACATGCTATATTTTTGCTTCTTAAAGACAAATTATACTCTTTAAAAAATAAAATAATTTTTATAAATAAACGTTTTATTTTCAACTTCTTGTTATAGATACTTAGTTATGCCGAAAATGGATTACCGCTCTTTCAATTAATTCACATGATATATTTTACTTGCTGTTTCTCATTCAGTTTGTTCGTTTATTGCTACGTTGCAGAGGAACTTCGGTACGAGGTAAAATATTATATCAATATCAATAAATTTAAAAAACAGAAGAGAAAATTATATTTTGAAATATTCGTTACATTGTTATTCTATAGTACTATACACAATTGAATATTTTGATAACGATTGACATGAATTATCTTGTGTAAAACAATTTTGTTAACCATATTTAATTGGTGTACCGTACTATCTAGAGTACAGAAATTGACTCTGCAGCATACAGAAGCGATTGGTATAACTTACCTCCAAAAGAAACGAAACTTTTACTATTGCTCATGCATCGAGCACGTAAACCTTTAGAAATTACGGCTGGAAAATTTTGTGCCTTTTCATTGCAGCTCTATTGTAGCGTAAGTATATAGTATAGAATAAAATTTAATGTTATTCATATTTAATAATATTCTAACATTTCAGATTTTGAAGACTTCTGGAGGGTACTTATCGATGCTTCTAGCTGTAAGAGACCGACTGGCTCCAGAGATTTCTTGAAAATAATTATTTTTTTTATAGTACAATAATAGAGACGATAATAAAATCTCGATATATTTTTGGTCATAGAGTAATAATAAATTTTGAATTTTGTAAATCATTTTTTCATTGAGAATAAATTTTTATACATATTTTTTTTATCTTAAAACTTATTAATTTACTTTTAAAATATATACAGCTATATGTCTTTCAAAAAACTACATCTAGCAAAAAGTATTTCTTTTTATTTACAGTTCAAATAACAACAATTCCGTAGGAAGTAACTCAGAATTCGTAGGAGGTAGCCGGGTACTCGGAACGTTGTTTGTAGCGGTTCCAGGATACCCCCCTCCCCCGCCCCCTGCTACACACACTGCTACCGTGTTGTCAGTAATACCACTGGTCTGGCATAGCAGTTCTCATTTGCCTTATGAAAAATCTCGATCACCTGACTTAGAACTCCGATGGTTGAATGACCTCTACGAAAACAGTACTACCTGTCCGATAGGTCTCCAGCGTTTATTACGGTCTGCTTGAATTTTGGTTATAGCATTTGCTGATAGACTGAGTGGCCTATAGAATGATGAAGTCTCTGAGAGTTCTCTTTACTTTTGATAATGAAAAACAGTTAAACCTTCTTTCGTACTTTACTAAAGACTCTCGCCACCAGTATATATTAAATATATCTAAGAGTATATCCAAACGTCAAAGGATACAGATAAATTCTCCTGGCACACCATCCGGACCTAAACCCTGTTTGGTTTCTGTAAAATGATTGTCCCGTCAAGTCCTTTCTTCGTGAACATAGTAGACATTTAGTTGGATCTTTAATTCCTTCGCTGCGTATGTTCTTTTTGAGTGTGTTGAAAAGGGATCGTTAGCTATCTTCTTCATAGTTTATATGTCTTCTGTTACCGGCAATCTCGACGCTCTTAGTTTTCGTGTTACAATGTTGTAACCCACATCTCAAAGGTCCGAGTCGATCTCGTACATCAGTCGTTTTCAACAACGTCGTTTGCAACGTCGATTACTGCAAACTTTAGACATTTTCTGGTTTGTTTGGGTCGAGTACGTAGTTACATCATCCCGTCCTTGTATCTACTAAGCCCTTCTTCAGAACCTCAAGTAATCGCATGCTATTTCTATTGTCCATCAATCCACGTTCTGTCTGTCATTTGCATGTCGCGTCTACGGTATTAAGGATTTGTAGAGTTCTTGATGAAACCTCGTGGCTCTCTGCGCCAGTACCTTTGTCCCGAAGCATCTCGTTAACTCATTTTGTCGGTAACCAATTTTTTATTTATTTATTTATTTGACCAAATAAATTTACATATGGTAAATCCTATAGAAGTATACATTAGATACTTGTACATAGGTTGG
>JAWWEQ010023586.1:20439-115179 GCA_035583055.1 Torymus tubicola | reverse complement strand
CTGAGGAGTTATAAATTAATCAAAATCGGTCAAAAATGCAGAAAATGCTAAAATCACCAATTTTGACCCTCTGCCACTAAAAAACTAGAAGTGAAAAAAATCTGAAAAAATTCAGGCTAACATATGGCATGGTTACGAAGCGATTTAGGTGATTTTAGAAGAAAAAAAAATACCTATCATAATGAAATCAAATGTGCAAATTATTATTTTAGAAATAAATAATGGAAGGGGTGATGACAGCTGTTTTTGGGTGAAAGATTTTTACTTGTTATGAATTAATATTAGCGTGTTAATTTTAATTTCTGTTTTCTGCGTTACAGAATAATCATAATTGTTTTATAAAAAATTGGTAAATTTCATCAAACATAAGAGTTTATTACAAAAGATCATTAAAAAGCAATCTGATCTAACAAGTTTTTACTAATATATTTTTAACAGTTTCTAACTTTCTATAATTAAACGCACTTTATAAATTGCAGTCATAAGTCATGACTAATTTATGACACAACAATTAACCATTATCCACGCCTACACGGCTTAGAACATGTAAATATCAGCATGTATACATTATATGGCCTGTATGAGACTGCAGATAATATATATAGTTAGATAAGATGTCAAGCGATAAAATTTCTATTTTTCAAACAGAAAACCTTTTTTTTCAACCCAAGATATTTAAACAACCAAATATAATTTCTAAATAAAAATTTTCCATTGTTTATCGTACAGTTCGTTGCAACTAATCAGAACTTCTATAACTTAAAGAGCCCCTATTTGATTATCAATATATACGTATCTAAACTACAATGAATGATATATTACAAATACAGATAAGATTTCCTAATTTGAATATGATTCACGTGGTTAAGAATGCGCAAAAATTTTGAAAGCGCCACCTACAATCTTTTGGCGGGCGTCTACTACCTACTCGCGGTTCTGGCCGCTCTGCTGTTGCATCGCATACTGACATGTGTGAAGCGCGCTCCGAAGCGTTTTTATAGCTGTCAAGTAACTTCGAATCATGTTCGGGCCAACGTATTTTTGCTAATTTACTGATTTTCTCAGTGCAGTTATATGCTGTAAACAAGATAAGGTTGCTACACTTTTAGCATATTTTTTTTTATTGCTTCAGAAAGATCTATAGGTATGCAAAGTTTAAATGTTTTGTTTATACTCGCGAATTGTCATTTTGTTTTCAATTGTTTATAATTTAAATGTTTTATGCTTTTAGTTGCTAAATTATTGTTTATTGAACGATTTATTTTATTTATTGTGAAATTTAAGTAAAAATAAACCATTATTTTTTAATATAATCAATTTTTTAGGTATTAAACATCATGGAAGTTTTTACATTTGATAAAAGTTTTCAAGAGAGATTAACAGATATATCAAATGTTCTTTGCAACCGTGAGGAAATTGTACCTGCATCGCAGGTACGTGCAGAGTGGGCTTATCACATAGAGCTCACCCTTGAACCTGTAGGATGGCAGGCTTTGTGGAAAATACCTCGCTTGATTTGTCAAAATTTTAACGCTCATTACCCTCTTGTAGTGTCAGTAGAAGTTGAAACTATTGATTTTATGGAGCTGTCTGCATCTGTAAAAATCTTGTCAGTGGAAGATGATGTTCTTTTACCAGAAAAGTACAATGTGCCTTTGATAGAACTTTATCCAACCAAAGAGCAAGAAAATGTAGCGTTGGATATAGTTACCACTGCAGAATGTATCGATAAGTTAAGATTCTTTTACAATCACTTGTGGATGCCTTGGGACAACGACGATGATGAGACTTTTGACTGGGTTACAAGTCATTTAGAAGCTAGACTTAGATTATACTTTGATATGCAAAGAGGAGTTGCCTGTAAAAAAACCTGTGTTGTAATTAAAACTTTAATCAGAGAAGGTCGTGATGTACAGAGAAAAATATCTGAAATAGAATCTGAAATTGCTGATGATGAGGATGACCAAGAAAAAGCTGTGAGTGAAGATAAAGCAGGTCAGATGATGAAATTACACTTTCGCCTTCAACAAATTAAAAACGAAATGGAAGTTCTTGAAAATCCTATGATGAGAGATATTATTGTTAAGAATCAAAAACTGCATGGTAATGAAGTGGAAATAAAAAGAAGGGAAAGTAGGGGTCCACAATTAGAAGCCCATTTTGTATGGCTTGGTGGTTCTTTGCAAGAAACAGTAGAAGCATTCAAGACAACTCATGATTTTCTTCCTCGTAATATTTTTACAAAGTATGTTATAATTCTTACATTTATATGTACTATCAAGCTACTTATTTCATAACTATTTCCTTTTTATATTTGTAGAATGTCAAATTGTTTAGAAGAAGCTCTAGATGTTTGTCGTACAGGTGACATTATTTTAATTGGTAGAGGGAATCATCAAATTAAAGGAGCTAGAAACTTAGAAGAAGGTGGAACATTAAGAGGCATTGGCAAACTAGAATCTGTAATTATCAATTCTACCGAAATTGAAAGTGGACCATCTTTATTAGATTTTTATGGTGATGAGGTAAAGAAATATGTTTTTTAGATTTTCAATTATGTAAATTAAGATTATTCTTTATCTACATACGTTTTTTTAGATTTCTTTGGAAAATATCACAATAGATTTAAGAGATCTGCAGATTGGTATCTTGGCTAGGAATGGAGTATTAAACTTATCTAATTGTTGTGTAACCGTTCATAAACAAAGTGTAATAAAACTTGGAGTTGTTGTATTACCTGGTGCAAGATTAATTGCAAAAAATACACGATTTACTGGGCTAGGAACAGGCCTTGTTGTACACACATCAGCAGAAGCCACATTATCTGAATGTATTTTTGATAATTGTATAGAAGGGATTCAGGTATTATTCAATTTTTTTTTTCAAATAGTAAATAGCAATTTTAATATTTTATTAATCTACTTATTTATTTTAGCTCAACAATAAATCAATGTTATCAGCAAAAAACTGTGTTTTTTCAAATTGTAAGGAATATGGAATCCGTAAAGAAACAGATAATTTGAATAATAATATAGCTCAGATTGGAGATACAAATATTTTACAAAACGAATCAGACATTTCATTTGAAAATTGTACATTTGTAAATAATGTTAAAGGCAATATTAATTTAAAACCTTGTTCAAATATGGTTATACCTAGGAAGCAAGAGAATATAGTTATTTAATAAGACTAATCCTATTTTTAGGATATTATATTATTAAGTGCAATATTGCACTTTCCATTACGAAGTAATGTTATATTAGTTTATATATGCACCATCTGTTTTTATACTTTTTTAAAAAATTTATATAACTTCAAAAGTAATGTTATTACAGACGATGTATTACGACGTGAAATTAATATAGTTATGACTATATCTAATCAATACATTCCATAATTTGTTACTTATAAGTTAAATAATAATTTTTATTTAAGAAATTTTCGTATTCATTGTTACACTGTCCTATTTTAAGTACCTTAGTTACGACAACTACAATTATATCTTTTTTTTTAGTTTTTTAATATAATGCATACCTATTTATAAACGTTAAAAATAAAAATGTTTTATAATATACGATGTTTCGAGATAATATATATATTTATTGTATTGTATTTATTGTCATAAAATAATTAAACATTTTAATGTAATAAATATATGTAAACATATATATCTAGTATTAGATACTAACAATTATGTTCTATAGTGAAATAAGTAAAAACCGACATTTAGTCATGACTAAAATTATATTACATAGCAATTTCGGTGTAGCGAATTTTACTGAGATTCGAATTCTAAATAATAATCGTCGGGTGATGCAATGAACCTTTTTTTTTCTTTTTTGTTATTAACTTCATAAATATCAGCAATTATGGCACATTTGATGTTATTGTCTTTTTTTTTTCAAACGCAAGTACGCAATACATTGTTTTTCGTTTTGGAGTTTGCATGACATAAGTATACACTTGTTCAAATCCTTTTTGTAAATTTTCTATCTTTATTTTGATTTCAAAGATAGCATCTAACTTTTCATCAGAGAACTTCATATTCGCTTTTTTTTTGGTGCCTGTGTATTACCTTTTTTGTAATGTGTTTAGAAGTTTTATTTTTAGTAAAACTTAAAAGCATAATATTGAGAATAACTATTTTAGTTTAGTAGTAGTAGTAGTAGTACTTTTGATGGCCGTGGTTCTCACCTGAGACGCCGTTATGCCATATCTGTTTTAGTTAAAATATTATTTTTCTCAGCTGCAATTTGATTTACGTAGTCGAGCTAATCATGGATTTAAAGCGCTACCTTAAATACGTATATTCCCGCGCGCGCGCTTTCCACGTACTCGTGCGAAGGATGCGCCAAATTGCCAAGCCGGTGTTGAATTAAAACAGCGCGGTGCGAACCGGGTGCGGTAAGTAGTGTGTCACTAACGAACTTTTGTAAAAGTTGCATGTTTATTTCGAATTATGTGTATAATCAATAAATAAAATAAATATATCATGTGAAACAGTGTTTTTTTTACTTAATGCTATAGATTATCTTTGTATTGATATTACAAAAAAATTTTAAATTATAGTTGATGTATTCAAAATTCAAATTTTTGTATCATTTATTGATATGCATATTATTTAATTGTGACTTTAATCATAGTGAAGTTGAAATAAAAGTAGTAAAAAAACTTGTTACAGAATAAAACAGTTTCTATTTGGTTTTCAGCTCAAGTAAAATGGACAGTTTTACATTTGACAAATGCTTCCATGAAAGATTTACAGATTACACAAACATCTTATCTAGGCCTAAGCAAGTTGTTTCTGGACTACGAATCCGTGCTGAATGGGCATGTCATATAGAATTAACAATTGAACCAGAAGGATGGCAAGCATTATGGAAAATACCTCGTTTAACTTGTCACGATTTTAAAATTCAATTTCCCACTGAGGTTATAATAGAAGTTGAGTTGATAGATTACAAAGAACTTTCTGCCTTAGTAAAAATATTGGCTGTGCAAGATGAAATTCACTTACCCGAAATATACGATGTGCCTTTAATAGAACTTTATCCAACCCGAAAGCAAAAGAATTTGGTTTTAGATGTAGCTGAAACAGCAGAGTGTATTGATATATTGAGGTTCTTTTACACTAATTTGTGGATGCCTTGGGATCTAGAAGATGATAATACCTTAGACTGGGTTAACAATCATTTAGAGTCTAGACTTAGATTATTTTATGACATGAAAATGGGGACAGTGTGCAAAAAAACATGTGACATTATTAGAACTTTAATAAGGGAGGTACGTGATATAGAAGCAAAACTTAATAAATTGCAGTCTGACAGTTCTGATGAAGATGAAAATATAGATGAACATCACAAAGATGAAGATGAGGACACAACTTATCAAGTAGTGCAGTTACATTTTCGTCTTCAAAAGCTTAAAACTGAGATGGAAATATTAGAAAATCCAGCAATGCGAGAAATACTTGTTACTAATCAAAACTTCAATGGTAATGAAGTAGAAATAAAACGTAGAGAAAGTAGAGGGAGGCAAATAGAAGCTTATTTTGTATGGCTTGGTGGTACTTTAGAAGAAACATCTGAAGCTTTGAAATCCTTACAAGAATTTCTTCCTGCTAATATATTTTTAAAGTAAGTTTAAAATCTATGTTTTGCTAAAAAAAATTAAATTTATATAAAATTAAAACAAATATTAATTTAGAAAGATATTGAATTAAAAATTTTATTTGTCTTTAGAACTTCAAATTGCTTAAAAGAAGCTCTAAATACTTCACAAAAAGGTGATGTTATTATTATTGGCCAAGGAGAACATCAAATCAGTGGTGCTGGAAATTTGGAAGAAGGAGGAACATTAAAAGGCATTAATGCTAATGCAGAGTCAATAATTATAGTTCCTAATGAACTTGAGAGTGGAGGATCATTGATAGAGTTATCAGGGAATGAGGTAAAAATTTTTTTCTTCGAATATAAAATAATTGTATTTATAAGAATATTTATATATTTTTATTTTTAATTCTAGCTATTATTAGAAAATATGACAATAAACTTGAAAGACTTGCAAAATGGAATTATAGTAAAAAAAGGATTAGTAAAACTATCAAATTGTCACATTATTGTTCCAAATTATCAAAGTATAATCAAAGTCGGAATTATTGTTTTTCCTGGTGCTAAGTTAATTGTACAAAATACACAGTTTTTAGGATTAGGGACATCTATTACTGTTTACAGTTCAGCAGAAGCTATTTTATCTGATTGTAATTTTAATAATTGTACTGAAGGCCTTCAGGTATTATATTTTTTTAAGAATTAATATATTTATTTTTATTCTATAGAAAATAAATAATCTTATAATAATATAATTCATATTTGTTTTACAGCTTAAAAATAAATCCAGATTAACAATTAAGAATGTAACATTCTCAAATTGTAGAGAATATGCCATTTGTATGGAAACTGAAGAATTTGGTGGTATTCATACTATAACGGTTGGTGATGTAGATATTCTAAAGAATATATCTAACATTTCAATACAAAATTGTAAATTTGAAAATAATGCTAAAGGAAACGTTTTGTTAAAACCGTATTATAGTGCGATTCCACCTGCAAAACCGGAAGAAATGATTATTGGATAGATCTGATTTTATTAAGAATTATGTTAATTTGTATATTTTTATATGTATGTACATAGCAGATTTTTATACACTTTTTAATAAAAAATATTATTTATTTAACCCAAATTTTAGTTTTAATTAGAACCCTATTAATTATATATAATAAAATTAGATTTCATGATATTTTTATACTATTATTTTGAATCTAAAAAAATGTTTTTTACCATCGGAGTTATGATTTTATGGAAAAAGAAAAATTCATAGCTTGCCAATTGAGGTCGCTACCTGTTAGTTTCATATGTTATACTGATAACTGTGTTGCGGATTTAGTATTTGTTCAGTAAATTATTTAATGAAGAGGTTGTACTTGTTGTTTCAGAACGTAAAAAAAGGTGTAAGTTGTTTTCTTAATTTTCTTAGTTTGCCGATTGTTGTTTTGTAATTCTGTAATGAACTTCTAATGCGTCAACCGGTTTTCTGTGTCTAACCTTAAAATTCATGATACTGTCATGCTTTATCAAAACATGTGGATTAGAATGTGTGTTTATCATTTACAAAACAGGTTTATTTATACTTCTACAACAATGAGACGAATTAATTCATTTTAATGACACTTTAAAACAAATAACATCAGGATTAATGTTTTTTAAAATTTTTAAACATATTTTTGTACTGATTATTTATTAAAGTTTTAATAATCCAATAGAAATTTTGCTTCAGATTTGAATTTTTTTGCTTTATGTAAATTTGTTTTTTAATTTGCATGATGTTTTTGCATTGGCAAACAATTTTATTTACATTGATAAACAATTTTCATTAAAAAAATTTATTGTCGTAGTTTTTTTTACATTTAAATATTTGTTATAATAAAATATATTAATGATGAATTTTGTTTGTGTAGTAAATCTTAAATCAAACAAATTTTTAAAAATATAAGGACTGATTTGAAATTAGTTCCAATTCAAAGATTCATCTATTTGTCAATTAGTTTCAGTAAAATTAAAATTAGTCAATCTTACATCTATAATTAATGTCAATTAATATTCACATCATTAATAATGTGTATTTTAGGTTTCAAAGCATTTGTACAATCAAAATAGCGTAGAGTGCCAAATAAGTTTTCTGCCATTGTCAGTGACAAAGTGCATCAAATTCAACTTGCAGTTCATGCGTAGCTTAGCTATGGTGGAGACGAAAACGCCAAGTCAGGTCAGCACTGACAGACAAACACAATTTGGCAATGCCCGACAATTGGATCCGTCGGACAGCATTTTCGTCTTCAAGGATACACTGTCAGACTATGAAGAGCCGCCATCAGACAACGAGGTAAGCTCATTTTGCCCATTTATTAAGCTGTACTTAATTTATCTATACACATAGTCAGTTTCAACCCTTCAAAGCTATTTTTTATTTAGAGAGTATAATCTTTAAAGAACATTCTGTTATTTAGTAATCTATTAGTCAGCAAAAGTATACTTTTGTTTTTGTCATGATTGTACAAACATATTGAAAATAGAAAAATTTGTATGCCATAATTATGTATTATCTAACCATTATTTTGTAAGTTATAATTCAATTTGTATAGTGCACAGTGCAGGATCTATGAAAATTCCCTTCAATCTTTACAATTTATAATGTACAAATATTATCACTTTGAAAATTTTTAAATTTAACAATAATATTAAAAAATTTGGTCAAATCAAAATCACTACCTATATCAAAGGTCACCTTTATCAGAGGTACATAACAATTACATAACAAGCAACCATACCCTTTCTCATAAACCCTCAACTCTCTCCAAAAAAAAAACCTAAAAATTTTTCCAAAACCTTATCTTTTTCAACCCTAAATCTCTCCAACCAATCTTCTAATCAACCCTTCGAAAAAATAAAAAAAATCTCATCCACATCATCCACCTCATAAACCATCCCTTTCTTTTTTCTCTCGTTCAAAGGGTTTGACCCTCTGCGACCAGCGCAACGTGCGTCGCGTATACCTCCGGAAATCGGTCGGCACAATGCCGGCCGCCGAAAATACCCGTACTATACCGTTGCCGCGTCGCCGCCGGCGGCGAGCGATCAATCACTGCCTTCTAGCGCGCTAAAATAAACCTACCTAGAGCTCTAGCATACTCTGCACTATATCTGCAGTGTACCAGCCTAGCTGCAGCAGCAGCAGTAGTAGTAGTAATATATATATATATATATACATACACTCACTCTCTGCGTTGAGCTTTTTCGCATTGACTTCCGGTTCTCAGGGCGCGCTTTCTCTTTGTGGAAGTTTGCGTTTGAGGGAGAGAGAGAGAGAGAGAGAGGAAGTTTCGCGCTTTTACGAGCTACTGGGGGAAGGGAAAGGTGTTTATGGGCCGCACTGCTGCTGCTGCTGCTGTTGCTCTATACGCGAGATTCGAAATCGAGCGCCTGGGGGTCGTCGGTGCGTGGATAAAGGAGTGCGTTTCCTTTTGAAAGAGAGAGAGAGAGAGAGAGAGAGAGTTTGGTAGAAATGTATTAAGGGGGGTTAAGGTTTTGATGCGTGAAACGATAAGTTGAGGGAGTTTATGAGATTTCTTTGGTTTTACGAGTTTGGAGAAATTGCCGACTTTATATATACGAATATAAATTTATATTATAAAGGAAATGAGAAAAAATTGGCCCGTCTCTCTACGCGTACATATATATATAGGTGAGCAGCAATATATAATGTAAAATGTAATTGATGGACTAATGCAGTCTGTTGCAGCAGAAAGCTGTTAAGCGTCTTTTATTATTCTATTAAAATTATGTGGTTCTAAGTGTGTCTTTATATATAACATCGATCGTGTGATGTTGTTAGACCAATTTCCACGTAATATCATTTAATTTATTGGAATTTAATAATACCTCGTCAAATGTAATTAGGCAGACGCTATAAATAAGTTATTGTTGTAATAGCACTGATGGACTTTGTATAAACCCTTCGCCTGTAATGCCATTTCAAAATCTAATAAAAAAAGCTTTTATCTGCTTTTACGCAATACAATAATAACATGTATAATAACTTCATACCACGATAAATAAATGATACATTTTTTCCTATCTTTGAGTAACATTTCAAAGTATTGTGGCTAAGCAAATATCCAATGCAATCAAATAAATATTTCTACCACATCTCATGATAGAACAACCGGCTTTAATTCTGTGGCTCCGAGGCACAACAACATAAGTCCAGCAGTGATTTATTTTATCCAACCAAATTGAATATAAAAATTATTTTATATAAAATATATACAATAACTAGATAAAATTTATAATTTTACAAACTTTAAGCACATAAACGTGAGAATTTTGAAAATTAGTTCATAATACCTGTTCTTTTACGAAATAAAATATAAATAAAAAAAATGCTTTTTAATTTATCACGAATTCAAGTTCTATTTAAGTTGTATTCAATTTGTATTATTTTTAACATAATTATTCGTTGATTAGTTGTTAATTTTGATACAAATTCATAATTAAATTAATGAAAATTATAGAAAAATAAACGAGAACAGGACTATTGGATAAGTCCAAGTTCCCGAAATAACGACATAACTTCATACTTTTTCGAGTTTTCACGAAGGAGAAAATGCATAACCTGTTCATACCACCGTGTAAATATTTGTTTCAAATGTGTTAATTGATTAGTACAGTATCACGTCCCATCTCGTTTATTCCGATCTTACGAATAAGTTTGAACATTGAAATCCATTTTTTTCTTTCAGAAACTCAAAAAGTGGACTTATGTCATTATACCTCGAAGCCACAGAATTAATTTTTAAACTTACTCCTCCTATCACGCAGTAACTAGACACAACCGTCTGCTCAATTTACACGTCGTTTACTCAGAATTAGTATATATAGGCCCGAATCCTGCGAAGATAAATCGCACTGAGAGAACAATACACTTGGTAGTCGCATGCGAATTTGGCATCTGTCCGGTGATAAAATTGCATCTTAACGTATATACGCGGCTTCGCGCAGAAGGTACAAAAAAAAAGCGTGAAGCTTTGTGTCTAGTGCATACGTCCGAGGTTTAGGAACAATTAGAAGTAGCGCCTGATATTTCACGTGCAGTCGGCCTTTTGACGGCGCGCCGGGAGTTACTTATTACTGTTGTTACACTGTAGTATACGGATGCTTGTTGAGCAGAGCAGAGGTGAGGCTGGAATTATTTATTGTGGTTGGAGGGTTTGGATTAGAGGTGAAAGTGAGATTATACGGTTTTTAAACGCTGGTATATTAATGTTCTGAAATTATATTGCAAATGATGTTTTCAAGTTTATTGATTTAATTTGAGTGTAAGAGAACGAATTATGATTTATTAAAAATACATTATATTTCTGTACTACAACAATGGCAATTGGTTTAAGGGTGTATTATGTATTGTATTTGTGTTACCATCTGATTATCTCCCATCAATATATTTAACTATATTTTCAATTCATAATATAATTATGTTATATTAGCTCAGTATATGATTCTGAAAAATAATTGCATTCTACATCATTATTTTTGCTGTTTTTATTCGCTATATTTTCAAACCATTAAACTAAAAGTTTTATATACATCCTAGAAATATATTAAAAGTATTTTTCAAACGCAAATATAATTCCAACTTCATTCTCATTTTTCACTTGAAAATCGTATCGTTTTTCCAGATTATTTTAATGGTTTCTAGAAACAAAATAATTATAATCGTTACATCAAAAAACTATTATATTTAATATATTCCTCGTGCTACTCCTATTCTTGCGCAACAATATCTAATACGAATCAATCCTCTTATTATCACCACCACCCATACCTAATAAACAATATCCACAATTAGCACCACCAGACCATTCCCTACTACAAAAACCACGCGACCGTCTCATCCTCTCCTATCCTCTCATTAAACCTCTCCAGCTCCCACGCAGCAGCGCACTAGAAAATACCGCTTAATAATCACTCTCCAAACAAAAAGAATAGAAGAATCTGCTGCTTCTTTTCCTTCTCTCTCTCTCTCTCTCTCTCTCTTACCGTCATGCTTCGAAAGGCGTCTCGAGAAAAAGGGTCGCGCGAATTCGGGTCGAGCGATCGACTGTATACGCGTTCGCGCGCGCGAGAGAGAAAGAGACGAGAGGACTAAAGAGGAACTGTCTACGCCGCGGGCGCGAATAGAAGAAGAAGAAGAAGGAGGAGGAGAAGGCGAAGGAGAAGAAGAAGCCGTCCGGAAGGCCGTCACCGTCGGCTTTATATTGCATGCGCGCAAGCTCGAGCTCTCGCCATTATGCTGCTATTGTCGCGATGACGCGCGATGAGGTGAACGCTGGGATATGAGCTGCTTTGCGACGGGTTTGTATATACGAGCTGCTGTTGGTCATGCGCGTCGGTGTTGGGGGAAGAGAGATTTTTTGGTCGTTGTTGTTTAAATTTTTTTTGCAGGGTAGATCATAGTATATGTTTTTTGATTTGTTTTAGTCGAACAATTTTGTGATTGATTGATGTTATATATGTTTCGGTTTACGATATACTGTGATATTATTTTATGTAGGAATTTGAGCTTATTATAAGATAATATTTAAAGCTGGAATTTATCATATTTCATACAGTCATAAACTTTATTTTCCATTTTACTGTTACCGATGTATATATTTTACGTTACATGTTTTGAAAAATTCAAAAATATATATTGACTTTTATATATATATATAATAGAAAAACAAACCAAACATTCGTTCAATTAACGAACGTGTATACCTCGTAGAGAAACTTGCGCAAAATGGAAACAAATAAAAAAATCTGTTTTATTCTTCAATAAACTTTTTTATTCCAGTAACATATAAACAAACCCTTTCGTATCGAATAAACCCCAATTTTTTTTCAATTCTCCCTCATTTTCCTTATACACCACTTTATATATATATATATATATATATATTCACTCAGCAAAGCACCACCTGTCCTCCACACTCTCCGCACCGAAGTGCAACTAACAACATACCGATAACCGACAGCCTCAGCTCCATCCGCGTCATATACGAGCCGCATGTACTCTCGACGACATATCTTCGTCGTTCGCTCTTCTCCTTCTCTATATAACTGAAAAAGGTGTCCGAGCATGCACACGTAAATCACCTCGCGTCCGATTCGCGTTCGCGTATAACTGACATACGCGCCTGCTGCTGCTGCTGCTACTTGTTCAGGAAGTCTAAATTCGCCACGGCACTGTGCGGAATAACCCGCATACATAGGTGTCGTTCGTTTCCCTTCGACTTTCTCTCTCTCTCTTTCTCTTTCTCTTCTTCGTGTACATATGCGTATGCTCTTTACAACGTTCCAAATTCTTCGTAGATTTTCGCGTGCGCGCGTTCGGATTGTTTGAAGTTGACGAGGGAGGTTATTAGTCAAGCTGACACGTACGGGAATGAGCCGTTTATTCGGTATGAGAGAAAGAGAGAAGATACGTGTTCCGCGAAGTCAAGCAAGCTGCTGAAGTTTATTCTCGTAAATTGGGTGTGAAGATAAAAGGGGAAGGGAGGAGGTGCGTGCAGTGTGTAAATAATAAATACGTGTCGGGTGTGTTGTGACGAGGGATGATGATAAAAGTATATATATATGCGGTAAAAGATATGATACAATGTTTTTTGTAATTATATAAAAAAGTTTTGAATTTTAGAACACAATACTCGATGTCGTGTAACGTGGATATAATTAAAAAGAAAAAAAGATTAAATATAACGAGGATATGAAACTTTGTTGTTATACCTCTGACTGTAAATAAATCATTGTATGTGTGGACTTCATCAATTAGCCCACATTACGTGCACTGCGCATTTTTGTCAGTATTATTTGCTTGAAAATCGCTGAATGTTTTCCCTTCGTAAAACAATACGAGCCTTCAAATAATTCGCTTTAATTAATGAAAAACTCTCGAGCAGCAGCAGCGTATCGCACGATTGTGCAGGAAGAATTGACATTGCGGATTTCGAAAATGCAATTACCTGCATGGCATTTTCGGAAATTTTCGTTGCTATACTCGTCGTGTTATATATACACCATAGATGGCGATGTCCTGTATGTTCAATAAAGTTTGATTGGGTTGTGAAATCTCGTGCGCGTGCGTATAACGTCGTTCTTTATGCGATTTTCAGGGATCGATTTTATATTTGAACTTTTTGGGTAATTAAGTAGCCGACGCGCGTATATACGTATGTATACTTTGATATAGGGGATAAATAAATTTTTTTGTAATTGACGTGTTAATCGAATGAAAGTATTTCTATTTCAAATTTATAACATCGAAAACTTTAATTAAAACTATGATTATATTTTAAAATATTATAATATATTTTCACATTGACAGTTAATTTAAAAAATTTAATAAACAGTTCGTCAACCGTTAATTAACGTTTCCATTATATGCATGGCTAATTTTTTTCTGAAACAATTGTGTTCGAAAAAAATCTATAAAATGATAGAAATTTAAAAAAAAATTTATCCAGTACACTAAAACACCTCGCCATTCGATTTTGTTCTCATACTTTATGTAATTTAAAAAATATAGATAAGTTTAACATCATTTAACTTGTTTTTTCTTATTTAAAAGTTCTACAGTACTCTCCCAAAAAAAACTTTCCTCTCAACACTTCGACGATCATCTTTAAATCAATTGATCGATTTTACACTCTTCATCTATGTCTGCGGATCCTCAGCGACCTTATATAAAGCACTTACTTCCCCTGTGCCAATATACCAGTATTAAAAGTTACTTTCAAACGCGAACGGAAGAATCAACTTTATCCAGAGCAGCAGTAGTAGTAGTAGTAGCAGCAGCTGTGGAGCTTTACCTGGGCTCTGCCTTCCCGAACGGTCTCTGAATCGCTTTCGAGGATTATACCTTAATCTCATATAGCTCCGTTCATTTTACTCGGATTGACTTTAAGTCGAGAAAGGGCTGATGAAATACACGAAGTTACAACGAGTTAACGGACGCTTGTGAGCCACGCGTATACGCGCGTTTTCGGCTTTGTTGTTAAATTTAAAGGATGGTGCGGGTATAGTTTTTGCTGTGAATCTGTGTTTTTTTCCTGTGTATGGTTTTGAGAATATTATAAAGATTGAAAAAAAAAACAAGAAATTCTGTTTTAGTTTTATAATAAAAGAACTTTTTTAAAATAAATTTTAATGTATTTTATATTTTAAAAATTAAGAACATGACCATTATTTAAAGCAACAAGGAGATTTGATTATTCGGTTACAAATGTAAATTAAATTTATTAAATATGTAACGATGATTTTATCAGGTCTCTTGTCTTATTATTTTTTTATATAAATTCAAAGAAAAGTAAGCCGACCTCTCTGAAAATAAACTTAATTGGTAAGGTCAACGAAATTATATATCTCATACATGCTGAAATTAACAAAAGCTGTTAACATCCGAAAATAAACGATTATTCATAATCCAACTTCCAACAGATTTAACTTTTAAAACTTCGATATTCAATCAACGACCTCTTTTTCATCTCTAAAAAAAATCACATAATAAAAATTCGCCAAACTCACGTCCCCACATCTTTTTTTCCTTTAAAAAAAATCCATTCATCTACCTACCTCACCTCTTCCCATCAATTTCCTCCCACTTAAGAAAAAAAAAAAAAAAAAATTACATAAACCCTCATTCTATACCCACACGCTCGACACCTATTCCAGCGTACTGTTCAGTTATCTAGGCTCTCTCTTCTCACATACTCTCCTTTCTCCCCCCCCCCCTCTTCTCCCAACAGCACTATACGAGAGACAGATAGACCCCGGTGCATCTCTTCGCTCGTCTCGAAATAGCTTCGCTCTGGCAGCTGGAACTACGTCGCCGCCGCCGTTGCCGCCGCGGTAGAGTTCTCGCGCGTCTGGCTTACTATATACTCATGCTTTGCTGCCCGCTGCTCATGCGAAAGTTTCTTCTTCGGGGAGAGAAGAGGCCGGCCAATCAATCGACGAGGCGTACGACGACGACGGGCTGCTGCTGCTGCTGCTTGGCTGATTATGCAAGCTGACAGAGAATCTTTCTCGGTACGCGCACGCACGCGTGCGACGTGTGTATGTGTGTTGAGAAATCGAGAGGTTGTTGCGCGCAGGGGTTGAGATGCGATTGATGTGGAGAGAAAATGAAGAATCGGGAGAATTGTTGAAATTTTTTAGTATAGTTCAAAATTTTACGAGTGTTAATAGATCGGATATGAAATTACAATTATAAATGAAATGTTGATTTTGTAAATTAATGTTGTCTATATAAAAATGTTTATAGTATGTATAATTGTTTTGGTATATGTTTTTACAAAATTTAACAGTATAAGAAGTAGTAGTGGTCAGATGTTTAGTGGAAACATTTAATAAAATGTTGAAAAATTCCAAAAACGTTTTATAAACATTCCAATTCTTTATGTTTTTAATTAAATTTGACATGCTTATAGAAATAAGTGGTTATTTTTGATAACTTTTAAATTCGTGCCTTAAGAGCAAAGCTTTTGCATAAAAGATTCTATCTCTTAATGTGCAATAAAAGAGAAAGATTGTTGTACGTGGTTATATTGATGTAAATATTGTAGTGAGAAAGTGCGATGTATCTTTATTAAGATAAAAAATCGATATGATGTTTTTAAAAACTCTTTGATCATGATTATATTGTTCGTGTAGTATAAATTATATCCACTATACAATTGGATAATTATCACAATATTGAACCTAAACGGTATTCCCACAATCATTATTATTTTAGATATGGACATGATATCATTTTATCGAACCGAACTTTTCATTACTGTGTTAAAAGTATATATATATATCTAAAAATAAAATGATCTTTTTATGATTCCTTCTCTTGCCATTAACCTTCAAAAGATCAACTCCACCTAAACGCTATAAAAGAGTCCGTATTATAAATACATCATATATATAATCTTCTCGTTCCCCAACACCCTTTATACATTAACTTCACCAAGCATCACAACCATATTACCTTTATTTTCCCATTTCCACGCATTCATATCTCATTTGACAACTCTTACCATTTTTTTTCCATCCCATCATCCCAACTCAAGCAACCCCATCTCTCCTCTAATCGCATTTCACCGTAATCATTTTTTAACCAACTCATCCGCGACGCCAACACTCTCTCTCTCTCTTTTAGAGGAAAAGCCGCGCAATACTGTTACTTGTCTCTCTCGCTGTGCATGTAGACACCCGTCACATGCATTATACGCCGCGCGACGTTATATGCGTACACGCGCGATGATACTCGCGAAATTCATCACAGAAGTTCCATATGTTCAGCGCGCTGTTGCTTATCAATTATCATTTTCCACACATTGCTTGCCACGGTATCTTAATACACACGCGGCTTTCTATAAATATCTAATAACTCTGCGTGTGTATACGTCAAAAGAGAGAGAGAGAGAAAGAGTTACTTTGAAATAATTGTATTATTAATCTCTTACGCGTACGCGTCGTTACGGTAATTCTAACGTGGGGCGTTGGTTGAATTGAACATTCGCTGTGGTGTTAAAAGGTTAGTTGAAATACAGATGATTGATGGTAGAAGAGAGAGTGAGCTGTTTTAAAAAAAGATTAAGCCGCTGGTCTAGTTGACCTAGGAGCAGCAGCTTTTTTTCTGGAGCGACGCGCGCGCGCGGCATGAGAGGCGTGGAAATATGGTTCAAAAGAGCGTTTGTTACGGCGATATTTTTGTACTGGGGTGCATTACGTACGGTTTCTTGTACCGGTGCGGGTGTTATTTAGTTTTTCTTTGAAGAGAGTGACATTAGGGCTTACATGTATCGTGTACTACTCTATTTTGATAGACTTCAAGAAAAAAGATTTTCATTTCTTATTATGTAAGGGCATTTAAAGAAAACAACGTTTTTACATTTTTCTTTATGTCTTCGTATACTTAACTGACCTTCCTAACGAAGTAAAGGTAAAAATAATAATGTCACCGCACCCATTATTTCCGTGTTCCGCAAGCCACCAGCCCTTGAAGAACTTGAACCTAGAAATATCCCTTCTCTTAACCCATTCCTTCTCTTCGACGCGTTCCGTACTCTCTTTCCCTTCCCCTTCCTTCTCCCAATACCTTACACACACACGCGCCGCGCGCGTGATGTGATTTACGGTCGACATCGTCCACTGCCGGTCGTAAACCGCAAGAAAATCGACTATACTCTCTCTCTCTCGCTAAATGGAATTCGGCGTCATTGTCGCTCTCTCTCTCTCTCTCTCTCTTACTAACATCTAACCCGCTTCGCGCGTTTATAATTATCCCCAAGTCTGGCCTTCTCTCTCCTTCTCACTGCGTTTCTGCTTATACGTCTATTTTCGGTGCATTTCCACGGCTAGTAGCATGCGCAGCCTCTAGCCTAGACTTTTCAACTCTCTCGCTCTCTCTCTCTCTCTCTCTCTCTCTATGGGGTGAGTCGTATGAACCATCCGTAGAGTCACATGTGGTTTTGCTCTTTTAATAATGCCCTAGCCAGTGGCTATATACCGCGCGTCGCGGGCTGTTAATTAGTTATACGCGTGGCAGCGTACTATATACGCACCCGAGCGAGCGCGCGTCTTTCATTTGCATTCTTGGCGACGCGGGGAACTGGAAATGGAAAACGCCCGAGCGTCGTCGTCGTCGTCGTTGTCGTATGTGCACGAGAGGCTTTTATTGCGCGAAATGCACAAGAGAGAGAGAGAGAAAGGGAGAGAGACAGCGTTGGGAAGCGAGAGCATAAGTCGTTTTTGAGTCGCGTAAGGGTCAAGTCGTGGATTTCGTGTATATATATATATATACGAGAGATGTGTGTACGTGGGATTTGGCGGTTGTTGGAATTTTATTCCGAGGATTGTTGGAATTCATTAGAGCGAGATTGGATTTTATATTATACGTTATTTTTGCCTGTTGTAATTGTTTCATGTTTTAATCATATGTATGTTAAATAAAAATAAAAATTTTTAGTATTTATTCTATAGTAATAAAGCTATGATTGAAACAATATTCTATTTAGCGATTGTTTCGTCGACTTGGTCATTTGATATTTAATATTTTTTACATCATATAGAGAAATTCAACTAAACGTCTGGTGCAATTTAATTTGACGCCATATTTATATGTTTTCTTTTATTATGGTTTCGGTGTCGAAACATTACGATTCGCTTGGAGTCACAGTGATTTTTATAATAACAACAATTAATTATACCCATATAGTATTGTTTTTACATTAATGTTAAGATATCATTTGATTAATATATTTATTGTATTTTATTTCTAGCTTTAATAAAAACCATTATTCTCCGAAAAATTTTACTCTCTGTTAATTTACTCAAAAAATAGTAATATCAACATTTTCTTTGATTTTTTTTTTATATTTTTTTTCTATACTTTATTAAAAAGTCAATGTTCATAAAAAAATCACGATTCTTAACACAATTACTTATTTATTAGTTATTTTACATATATTTTGATAATCTGGATTTATTGCTTTTACTACTGTTATACTTTTTTTACTTTTTACTATGACAACTTTCTTTTTTTCTATATCTGTCGGATATACATCAGATAAAATCCGCAATCCATTCTGCGGAAATTCCCTTCGCCATCATGGTCATTGCTCCCCATCATTCTCTCTATTAAGGTTATATGACCCGTAACGTATCTTACCTGTCAAAAGTTAATTTCGGCGATTATTGCAAAGCTATATAGGAATTTAATAATTTGTTTTTGATTTCTATAATCTAATTGTATTTATATATAGATCGTGAGAAATGAAATTTAATCACTCTCTTTATATAACTATATTTGTCGGAGTCAAAAACGTCAATAATTTTTAACAGGGACCTTACGAATCAAACAATCTTTACACTTATGTATACAATGATTTTGACGAGTTTTAAAACGTTTTATAACTTTTAACAATAAACTTAATTGTAATATTCCTTAACATTTTTAAGAATTTACGAAACACGTTTATTGATACTAAACCTACTGATATCATTTACAATTTTTGCAATGCCACAAAAATATCAAAATTTATTAATAATTTACAATACATATATGTGGGTTACACCTTGTTGAAAGCGTGAACTCAATAATTACAAACAAATCATAAATAAAGAGCAATTCTCACTTTCTGCCCGCCTGCTGACGCGTCTCTTATCTGTCAGCCACATTCGAACGTACCAAACGCCGATCGATTGAAAGAGACGCGCGTGGAGCGTCGAAATACGATACGATTGAAACGTCTCTCTCTCTCTCTCTCTCTCTCACTCGTGAATTCTATATTTCTTAATGCACGATATCGAATGCACACACACACGTGGCCTCGTGTGTCGCATCAAAAGTGTCGATCGCAATCGATGCCATTGTCCGCAGAGTTATATTGTGCCGCTTATATATATGCACACACATATATACATAGCGAATGACATTTCGTATGCCCATTGAAATTAGTAATATATATATATATATCTAACGAAGATTTTCGTTTAGCTTTAAGATGTTATCTAAAAACTTCTGTTTTTGAAAATAACCTGAAGCTCAAGCGAACAAAGCATGCAACTGCATCGCTGCTTCTGTTCTTCGCACTCGTTTTTCGAAATAGACCATTTTTCGAAATAGCCCTCACAGAGATTGTCACGTGGTTTTTTCGAAAATAGCCTGTCGTCGACACACTCGAGGACTGAAGATAGTGTTTCATTCAACTGAATTGTCGTTTCCCCGTGAACTTCGTGTATATATTTATGTTTGTTCAACTGACGAACATATACGTAATTATTGGGATGCTGTTTTGGTTTTCTTTTTTTTTTTTTTGGTTCAGTTACGTGGTAATGGAAGTTTCGTCTATTTTCGTACTTTAGTGTCTCTTCAAGTAGAAATTGTAGGAAAAATTAAAGCGAACTTTTTTTACATCGTAGAAAAAGAAATTGTTCAACCTCGTAAAGTGTACACTTACAATCGCGTCGTACGTGGAAGAAAAATTAAAAAAAAAAAAAAAAAGAAAAACCTAAATGTATACTATATATGGAGTTACGCAAGTATCGCAATTACACACGCACGTGAGCATATCCGAAACATCTATATCTTTCTTTTTTATTTTTTTTAATGTTTTGGACGTTATAAACCGCACTCATACGATTCCGGGGCGAAACTATAATAAAAATAAAGCCTTACCGAGGCTCATATATATATACATACGTACACCCTCTCTGCTCGTAAAATCTTAATCTATCCCAGCTTTCACCTACGCCCATAACAATCAATACTGCACTTTTACGTCCACTTTCCTATCCCATCGACGTTAAAGCAAAAATTACCCGCGCGCGCGCGCGTCGAGATACCGAAAAGTCACGTGTATGTGTATGTATGTATACCTTCATATCTAGTCTTTCACCTTTATTATATACTATATATATATATATACATCAGCGGCAGCTTCTTCCGCTTATCTCGTGGCCCTTGTACGTACGTTAATTATAGCTTCAACGCGCGAAGATTAGATCGTTAATGTACTCGTGCGACGTATATAGTGATTTACGTAATCGTCAGAGGTTCCAAGTATTGTAAGAGTCAGCGGAAGCTTTTTCAGAGTTTGATTGACGTGGTGTTTGGGTGTGGAAGGGCCAGGCGTGTATTTTTTTAGTAAATATTGGAGCTGCATAGTTTGACGCGTTCGTACGCAGTATTTTTTTTGGACGTTATGGACTTTATCGTGGATTGAATTGCCTTTATAAAAGGGAAAAAGTTGATTTTCTGGTAGATCGGTATTGTATTAATTTTGTACCCAATAAATTAATACGATACTTTCCAATAAATATATTTTTGTCAAGTTCTTCACAAACTACTAAGATATAACTTACATATAATACGATCAATCCACAACTATTGTACCTTCATCCCTATACTAAACTTCCCTTCCTCAACCCTCATTCCCCTTTCCTTCCACTTCACCATTCCACCTCTCACCCACCATAAATATCCTTGCCCAAAAAAAAACCTGCTCATACCCAAACTGTCAAACTCGCTCTCCTCGTACAACTCTTCCTCTCCTTCCACTACTAAAAGATAACAAGCTAAGAGAGAAGGGGGGGTTGGATGGAAGGGGTACTTCCGTCGCAACGACATGGCGGTGGCCTCCTCTCCGGTATTCCACTGCATGCATGCACGCGAGCACTCGTTACAGGACACATACATAGCCACACACACACACACATACAAAAGGGAAGGTAAGACAAGTGACTTACACGATAGCGTTCGTGTTGCGACATCGTACCTCTACGGTACTTCTTCTTCTTCTTCTTCTTCTACTTTGGCCGCTTGTGGTCGAGCGAAAATAAACTTTTGACCTTTGCGCGAGTGCGCAACGGTGGTGTTCTCTCTGATGCCAAGGAGAGAGAGAGAGAAGCGGAGAAGGAACGTTATCGCCTTTTTCGGAGAGGAAGGGAAGAAGGGAGGAGAAGAGGAGAAGCGTAATTAGATTAGGCTGGGTTAAGCGGAACGCCGAGATATTAATCGCTTGGTGAGAACGAAAGCGTGTGGGGAGGAGGGATTGGTTGCTACCGATGGTGCTGGTGACGCGAATTTTACTAGGTTTAGCAAATCTTTTTTGTTAGGCAGGAAAGGAGGGGGAGAGTTACTGATGGGTTCAATGTTCTGTAAGGTATTTTATTATTGGTGATACTTTTTATGATCAGTTTTTGATTCCGATGTTGTGCAAATATAGCTTTTGGCCGTGATGGTGAAATAATGAGTAATGAATTGAATTTTCAAGGTTTCTTTGACGGCAATTGGTCGAATAAGCTGAATTTTCCATAAATGTAACTCGTAATTCATGTAATAAACTACGGATATGCCTTTATTTGCATATAAATTTTGCAAAAACTTGTTAATTTATTGCAAAAAATACTGCATACTTATTTAATATAGTATTTTTTTTATTATGTGGTACAAGAAAAAATGTGTTGGATCCACATACTCAGTTAAAATTTTTAAAAAGCGAGTAAACCTTACAATTTACGGGTAATTTTTGCAAAAGTCTTCAAATTCTCAAAAGCTCAATTAATTACTTTGCTTTTAGCGACTTACCTGTCGCAGTAGCGGTTTTTATAGAGCTTTGGTGATAAAGCTGGTGAATTTTTATATTCCTCTTTCAATAAGCCACCGTAATTTTGTCTCTTAAAAAGTACTATTTTAAGTCCATCGTATAAAATTTTTTCATTCTCTAGTCAGGTTTTGATTTAGCGTTTTCAAAATGGTAGATAGCTAAATTCGACTTACTTCCTACAACTTGTGACAAAATTATTAAGAAAATGTACATATACAATTCATTACCACTTTTATAAATATCTTTTTATGCTATCACATAATCCATTCACAATTACCAAATTTGGTTACTAATATAACATCGAATCGAAATCTCAAACTCCACCATACCATTTTGTCTAAAATCTTTTACAAATAAGACATAACCTTTACAAGAATGTCGTAACAGGTCACATGACCTCTACAACCAACTACCACCATAATAAGAAGAAAAAATTGCACTCTCTCTCTCCGTCCGAATAAGTTCGTTTACCCAAGGCTGTTCTCCCGCACACTCGCAATATCGGATTGTTACCGAGCGTACATATATACACACAAGCATGCGTGCATCGTCTTTACCCGCCGACACGATGGAAGGTTGCGAAGGAGTTGCTCTCCGCGCGTGAACTGGAAACATTGACACACTTTGCTCGAAACTGGTTTTCGAATGCGTCAGCGCGCGTATATGTCATCCCGTAATGCCTGCACACAGCTGCACCAGTATATATATATATATATGTATGTATGTATGGGTAACGTAATAAGCATATGCAATTTCGCGTCGTGAAATCCGAGAGCGGTTAATAAAAAGTAAAAGTGGGGAAAGTGCTGTGTGTGTACCCGCACCGGTTGTCTCTCTCTCTCTCTCGTGTGTAGTTGTGTTGGTGGAGGACGTTGAACGCCAGCGCAAGGATTCAAGACGATGGTCACGTGGTGTATATATGTGAGGCGTTAAGATACCATACGGCACTTTCGATGAATATATACGCGTATAAGACTGGTGTTGGTTTTTTTTTGTATTTTGCTTGTATGTGATGAAAAGGTTAAGTACGGATATGTTTTTATTTATTTATTTTCTTGCGATATTTTTGTTTTTAGTTAACGGGTTGGTATTTCATTTGGTCATCGTGTAAATATCAGTTTTAATTGGGCAACAGTATCGTCATAAACTTGCGCAATACACGTGTATAATATTCATATTGATATATTTTGACGCTCTGCTCATCGTTTCTATATAGCTATTCAATAACGGTTTTCATTAGAAAGTTCATAGACATCTTATTGAGTAACGTACGAAATACCATTTCGCCTTGAACGCGTACATTTCAAAACTTATCAATGCAATACTCGAAGATGCGTGCTATAACAAATGTTATACTCGTAACCCTTTATACTATATGTACAGATTTTTCCTCTCGAAAACATACTGCGTCATCGTTGGCCACATTATTCACTAGCACCTCGTAAACGTCGAAAAACCTGAACCATCGTCGTGATCGTTACTCGTGATTATAGCGCGGAAAATCCACTTTTTTCGAAGAGAGAGAGAGAGAGAGAGAAAAAGAGCTGCGATCTCGCTGTGTAATTGATTCGAAATGGCCGCCCAGAGGATTAGCGCATAGGCAGGCGAGAGAGTCCGAAGTGCACTTGGGTGTATTGGATTTACCGGTTGAATGGTGGGTTTGATTTTTTTCGAGGGGGGGGGGGGGGTAATGAGCGATGGAAGTTATTAAAAAAAAAGTCTGAATGAACCAAGTATTTTAAAATTTTATTTTTATTTAACGAGTATCGTGGAGAAAGAGCTTAACCTAAATTCTTAACCGCTTTAGCACAATATGGTTCAGAAGTAATTAAAAATTGTCAAGAAATCGTGTTTTGTTTTTAAATGATTTTTTTTTAAGTATAAAACAAATTAAAATATAAGAAAATATTTAATGCAAGAATATCTACATTTAGCGACCCTGACGTTTCTTTTCACAATATATACCAAAAAAATGTATATTTTATATTTAATTCAACGCGCCAAGGTATTCCAAGACTTAATTAACCATTAACCTTTTAGACGCTCTCGATTCGTCGTCGTCGTCGCTTCTAAAATATTTAAAATAAAGTTAATTCTCGAAATGGTTAAACTATATCCAACTATATACGTACGCCGATAAATTCGTTGAATAGATAATACCACTTCGGGACTAATATCGGAGCAATTTCTCCCGATATGGCCAATCACTTTGCGTATAGCTCTGCGCAAGCGTACACGCGCTACTTCTATCTAAATATATACCAAAGTTAAGCGCTTTGAGAGAACTATTTTATATAAACTCGTAAACGATGGTCGCGGTTAAAATTCTGTATTAGATTTCCTAGACGAGTTCTCTCTCTCTATCTCCCGCACGGGGAATTTCAAATTCAATTCAGAGAATTTAACAGCAACCATAGTACTTTGGGTATTCGATTTACCAAATTATATACGCGTGTGTGTGTGTGTGTGTGTGTGTGTGTGTGTGTGTGTGTGTATGTGTGTATATATATATATATATATATGTATATATATATATATATATAAATACAAAAATAACTTTAACCCGACCGCTGCTGCAAGTATAAGTAAATAAATAAATAAACATTGACAGAGCAGTATACGCAAGAGTGAGAGAGAGAAAATAAAATCGCAAGATTTATAGTCACATCCGCGTGTAAATAACAATAGGGAATATCGATCGCAAGCAGCAGCAGCGCTTGCATAAAACGTGCAGCCAAGCGGCTGGGAATGCAGAGTCACGTTTTAATAGTTACACACGATATAACTCGGCCCGTCGTCTTTGCGAGTGTATACGCGGCATGCAACGACTCTCTTGCTTTTTCTGCGATTATTATTTACTATCGACGAAAGTATCAAATTATTCTGTCAACTTTTCTCTATTCGCCCTATATTCCGATTATTTTGTTTTTGTCCCATCCTCCTACTTATGTTGTGTCGTGTTTGATGTGCTTCGATTGGTTCTGATGATGTGGATATGTTATTTTTAGAGGTGCCGCAGGGTTTGTCGCGATTTGTTTTTTTTTTTTGCTTCGCGAGAGGTTCCGGTTCCGGTTATCGTGAAATTATCAAATGAACATGACGGTATTGTGTTGTAAATGTGTATATATGGACACTAATTGGTGAATATTCGAGGAGGTTGAAACACGAGAATGTTCACTGCAGGGTTAATTGAAAGCACAGAGCGCGTGACATGAATCCTGGAATATAGCAGTAATTAAATGTTTGGTTTTATTTTAAGATAATAACAATAGTAGTTTATATATAGCAATATGAGATTAAATTTGTAGATAGGTATATGCGGATTCATTTCTTTTATGGTAAAATAAAGATATAGTTGTAGTTAACATTAATGATTGTAGAAACAATGCATGTCAAGTGAAAGTGCATATTCCATCTGATTGTATGCTTTTATTTTATGAAAAACGAAACCAATGTAAACGCTTTGAAAAGTCTAGGATTTCGTTTGGTCGATTTTGTTTTGGCACCTGTGTGAGGTTTCAGAGTCTGTATAATTACTTTCCTTTTTTCTTCGCGAAAAGATACGCTTCCAGCCTTTACTTTCAAGGATACTATGCTGCAACGTAATATGAATCCATAATAAAATAAGTGTGTCATTACATTCGCTAAAAACAAGATGGTGTTGTACAGATTTCAGTTCAATATTTTATTATACGTTTAAAAAAAATATCGATTGTTATTTGTTGCACGTTCTTAGTAGGAACTAATAAATGGCTTGAGTAAACGGTGATGTAAACATTGAATTAATTGAGAAGCAATGAACTATCTGGATATTTATAACAATTGAGTAGACATTTTAAAATACTAAATTCTAAGCAATGCGCGCTACGTGCGCATGTGAACATTAACCTATTTGACCAATATAACGACCAATGAAATTTTTTGATAACGCCCGAAATTGGCTCAATTTGAGATATATTGCAGTCCCTTTTTTTTTATAAAAGGAACACTCTGAATTGGTTCAATTTGAGATATATCGCAGATTTCTTTTTATAAAAGGAACCAATTTAGTTATAATGATGTAAAAATGGATAACAAAGCCAATATTTGTTGTTGTTAATCCAACGATTTTTTTTAAAGTGCGTTTAATAACCAACTGGTTGGTTAAAATAAGCAATTCTTTGTTTTCTTTATACACCATTTCACATATAAATCATTAATACTTCATCTTAGCTTCTAACCATCGAACACCGATTGCATAATCATATGCAACCGATCTCATCATCAAATTCACCCTCCTCAACCATACCCCACACCCTAGCACCAATTCGCACGTTTTTCTCCCGAAACTACTCCGCACTAAAACCTCACCTTCTCGCAATTACATACTACCCAGCGTGCAACCCTTACAAAATTTATCATCCAAACCTTCTATGTCAGTGCACACTTACCCACGTCTCTCTCTCTCTCTTTTTCTCTGCGCAAGGCAACGTAGATTAGAATATTGATTCGGCCCCACTCACACGCCATTTGGCCGTAAACCTCGCGGCGGCCGTGAATCCGAGAATTTTTCGGCCCTGGTCGCGAACAACAGCAGCAAAAGAAAGAAGAAAAAACAAACGACAGCGCAGCAGCGTCAAGCTATAATACATACATATATAACAAGAGCAGCAGCAGCAACAACGGTGCAACATCCTCCTCCTCCTCCCCATAGAGGAAAGCCCGAATGGCTCGTAATCCGCTCGCTCGGAGTCGTAACGGGTTTACGGTTACCCCCGTCGCTTTCATCCATCCATCCATCCATCCATACGTACGTAGCTACGCACACACAGACGTTTATATAGACAGATAGACGGACTGCATAGGAACGCGCAGCGGCAGCAGCAATGTTCCTTGTGCCTATACTCCGTCCACACGCTGACGTGTTTCTCTCTCTCTCTCTCGTTGCTTAATGATGAGATACCCATTTCCGACCTACATTATGTCTCTGTGTGTATGTATACGTGTGTGTGTTTGTATGTGGATATAGGCGAGTGTTAGCTCTGATGCCAATTTATGCGAAAGCCCAACGCGGATTCGGCATATACAGGGTCGAATATCGATATTCGATATCTTTCTCTCTCTGTAACTCTATACCGAAAAGGGTACATATATATCTACTATGACGTTCCGCCGCGTCATCTCTGACCAGTTCGTATAATTGTTTGATTTCGATTTGTCTTGTGGGTAGGAAGTGAACGAGAGAGAGAGAGAGAGATAGTGAGAAGGGAAAGACAAGCTTGAAGTTGAGCGTGGGATTGTTAGCGCGATTGGGTGAAGGTATATATAGCACGTGGTATGGGTTCGCTGTGCGGTTGCACGGTCCTGTGATGCGTGACAATTATTTGATAGCGCAGAGAGAAGACGGAGAGAAGTTGCGGTGAGGAAGTTTGCCGTAATTGTTGGTGTGTTTTAGCTCTTTGGTTAATGATGGATGAGAATTTTAAATCGAGGTGCCATGAAATGGTGTTAATGTTACAGTAAAGGCTCTTTCGGTTTTATGTGACTTTAGGGTTATACGGCTTGTTTTTATTTCGTTTGGTTCGATGGTGTGCCAAAAGTGTTTTTCTCCGAGAGCTTGGTCTAACCCATCGTCCTGAACTGCATACGATATTCATATCATCATCTACGCAAATACATGTAGTGTAAATAATCTCCATCAGATAATCATCGAATATATATCTCCACAGCTTACACCTCACACCCTTGGCCATAAAATTAATTGTCGAATAAAATTTTTGACAAATTTTCTCGTGTCACATTTAACGTAGCGATAACAGTTGCCTCTGCACATATATATAGTGCTGTGTGTCTCCAGTACGGATTAACTCGATTCATCACATAAATTCGAGAATCTACAACGGAACTAATACTGATCCCCTATCTTGCGCAAGCTAACCGTATACCGATCTTATCGTAAAAACTAACACCTCCGGCCTTCCGTAAACAAAGCCGTTTTACGATTCTTATCGACTCCGAAAACCTTCTCTCTCTCTCCCCTCCACAGCTCACACTACGATTTAACTTACTATAATACTCTCACCCCCCCCCCTCCCTCTTTTTTACACCATCCCCTTATACCTACGACCCTGACACCATATTGACTATGTACTCACGGAAATTCTTCTCTCTCTCGTTTGGACGCATCACAATTTCCTCTCCCAATACACACAGTCACTTTACTCCCTCGCGCCTATGTCCTCCTATAAAAAAAAAAAAAAACAGAGTAGAAGAAAGAAAAGGTCGTGGCCTGAAAGCCGATCGTAAATGGTAACAGTATATATATATATATATATATATATATATATATGTGTATAGTATACAGGGTGAAAGAATGAAAGAAAGAGAGAGAGAGAAGGGCGCGCATAGCTTTTAGTGCGGCAGTTCGTTATTCGGCCGGTCTCGTAAACGCGCGAGCGTACGCACGCACACAGCCGCGAGATATCGCCGTGTGCAAGGCTTTTACGGCGCGAGCTTTCCTTCTCCCCTTGTGTGTGTATGTGTATATATATATATATATGTACGTGCTAAACGTCGTAATAGTAGTAGTCGTCGACGTTCTTATATGTATGTGCGCTAGCGCGTAAACGGGAAAAGGACAGTGTGTGGTGCAGGCGTGTAGGGTGTGGATAGTTTGGAGTGTTGACTCGACCGTGAGAAATTAATAAAGTAAGAGGTGGAAGAGAAAGAGAGAGAGAGAGATATGGTTATGGTTGTTGACGATTTTCGGAGTGTAATTTTCAGGGGCTTTTGGAATCTGGTGCGAGGGAGTGAATGTTTGATGATAGGGAAAAGATTTTTGATCGGTATTATGATTTTTATTTGAGGGGGAAGGTTTTTATTTAGAAATGGTTACGGAATGTATAAAAGAAAAAACAAACAAAAAATGAAACACCTCCGCATAGTCATTAACTTCTCGGTCACGTTGACATTCATACCTGATGGATTGATTTTCAATGCTGCCATATTATAGAGAGTAAAATGCGCACATTTAAAATATAATTATCTCAACCTAAACCTACCTACAATTAATAAAACTATTTCAACAATTATTCGTACAATCAAATATACATATAAAATTCACTTACTTTTACACAATCTAACCCCAACCATTTTCTACTTGCAAATTCTCTTCTTGTAAAACCTTTTTTACATCATTCTTCATTTTACTGCTGATCCTGTCTGCAAAAATATCCGGATGATCCTCTCCCTACTGGGCATCTGTGGACAAAATTTATACAACTCCAGCACTTTGTTACCCTTGCCTATATCGCTTTCTAATAGAATCAGGATTCGTGTCTGCGACGTCGTGGGTCGTATTTCTTTCGCTATACGCAGCGCGAGATCTTAAGCATTCAGCGTGTACATAAAAATCCCTAGCAGGTCAAGGAATATTTGAACTAGACACATTATGCTAAAGCCATACTTTAGGGCGATGGAGGGTGGAGGTGGAAGTATCGATGCGCATTGTGTATAGCAATATTGGAAAACTGAAACGCATAAAACTCCTCGGGTTCTACTACTACTGTTACTGGCGGGGGAAATGTGTCACAAGTGCCAGTCGACGTCGGCGTAAGAGTATAACACAGATTTTTGTCCAGATTGCAAAGAGAGAGAGAGAGAGAGAGAGAGAGAGAGAGAAGGTTTTATTGACAAAGGTATGAAAACCATATGACACGGGGATTTTTCTTTTCGATTTCACGGGAAGAGCGAGGTAAGGTGCATGTTTCGACGTGTAAGAGTATTTGCGAAAATATAAATCTAAGCGTGTGTGTGTATGGGTGTGTGTGCAATGCGTAGTTCTGGAAAATGCAATTCTTGTATTTGTTTTACGTTGTTCGGGAGATAGAAATGTGATGGGATTACGGTATTGAGGTTGAGATGAAATTATCAAAAGTAGATATTGCCTGAAGATCTCTTTTGGTAAAGGTATAGTTGGGTTTTTTTTCGAGGTTTAATTTGTGCAACAAAATTTTATTTATCATCAGTATTCTTTTTATTAATAATTTACATAAGACATAGTTGTAATCTCAATTTTATTCAAATTTCGTTATGATCTGAATATAAACGATCAAGAGCTCGATATGGAAAAATAAAAATAAAGAAATAAATTAATTTAACGCGAAATTACATTGTATTGATTGCTAAGGAATTGTGTAACAAGTTACTGTTATTTAATTAGCGAGGGAATCCAATCAATTGAGCTAGTAAATAAATAATTGATGTATTGGTGTATAAATTCCAATAAACGACTGTCAAGGTACCGAATAACCATTATAAAAAAATTTATATTTCATGATCATGAAAGAAATCTGCTCATTTTATTTTAAAATTTTATTTCTTAAACCTATGTTCACTGCTACAATCAACAACCCATTTCTTGTAATAAAACATAAACCTGAATAACTTATAAAATTCAGCCACCTCTTCCTCACCAATCCAAAACTCTTGATATTTTCACCAATTAAAAAATGACTTTCAACACCAAAAAATACACACACACACAGCAAACCTATCCTCACTATCCTTCCCCTTACCCATCTGTACACGCATACAAAAAAAAGAAGCATCGAGATCCCGGCACTATACGGCAAGCGACGTCGATTTCCGGTCAGCCAAGCGGAACACACGTCAGCTGATTCAGCACAGGAATACACAGTCAAAACTGCAACCATGAGCGAGCGCGGACGCTTAATATTCATGAATTTCTTTTGTGTTGCGTTCGCGCGAAACCCCCGCACGACTGATACGAGGCTGTGCATTCAGCTTATAGTACGAGGGACCCCCGGAGGAATGGTTAATTAGAGTGATAAGAGTGTACAACGAGAGCTGGGGATGTTTCTATTAGTGTTATCGGGGATAGAGATTTTTGTGAATACAGCAATGGTTGACCGTGCGGAAGAGGTTATACTCCTCTCTGTTGTATATACTGGAAATTTTGCCGAGTCATGTGGGGGGGGGGGGGGCGCATAAATTCTGACGTTTAGCTGTATATAACAGTATGGACGCGCAGTGTTGTATACACGCGGTGGAAATGGAGAACTGGAAAGGGTATAATAATCATTTTTGCAGAGTCACTATGTGGGAGTTTCAAAACGTGTGTGGTTGGATTTTGTAACCTGAAGTTATATTTGGCATTGGATGAATGAAAGTGTACTTTTGTCGATTTGAAAGTAGTTATAAACGTGTGTGTGTGTGTGTGTTATAAAGTTGAATGTTTTTCAGTTTATCTGATTACACTATCGGAACAGATTACGTATATAGAATGAACGTAAAGTCAACTATACATGTATAGGTACGCGTTTAACTTTTATTGGCAAATACGCGTAAGAGCAAAAAGTATCCGAAAAACATTTGCGAGAAAAAAAAATAAGGAAAAAGAAACATTACAAAGAACTTCATTAAGTAGACCAATGAGTTTGTGTGACACTGAAACTCGAAAATTCCCGAGCGCAAAACTCTCGAGCCGTTATACCTAACGAGGCGGAAAATAGTTTAACCGCTTCTTAATTTCCCGGGGTAGTAGGCCGCGCGTATAGTACGAGCGATGACTTTATGACAATAATTTCAACGGTTTGTCGAAACGTTGGAATTTTTTTCGCAAGTATATAGTCTAACTTGGCGTAAAATTATACCTTCGCCTGCAGTGTCGTACATATATATATATAGGTACGGCCGTATTCTTCCGCTTTGCTAACTTTCTCTATCTCTCTCTTTTTTCTTTCTCCAAAGCGTCCCTTAATTAGACGTTATTAAGGGGGAAGAGCCAAGCGCAGTGTAATAATGAAGAAAGAGGAATCGCACGTGATTGTGACACGAGGAATTTCGAATTACACCTGTAATTTGCCTATTTACGAGGTTATGAAGACGCGCGCACGCGCGCATCATGATGTCGATGTTACGCGATGAGGCCATTCACTTTTCAATTAAGCTATTGCTCAAGGTGGATGTTTGTGAAATGATGTGTAGGTTTTTTTTGGAAAATGCTTAAGATTCTTTTACTCTTTACTTCTTATAAACGTTGGATATGTGATACTCGCGTGATTTTAACGCTGAAAATGGTTGTTAAGAAATCTAGTGTGTGCTAATTATTTATCAGTTGTTACATAATGATTCATCGATTAATAGATATATTTTATTGAAATCAGTTAAATCGATTGCGTTTCCGCGAATATAATATACACTTACGCGTACCTGATTAAAATATAAAGTAAAAGCTATAGCTTGAAACCACTGCAGTACAAGTTTTTGTTATTTTTATAGAAATAACTAACTCATTAATCATATTTTATCTGTCAAGTTAATCAAACCAATAAAATCCTATATCCACATATAATAATCCTAAAAATTATTGTAAAAATAAAACTATGTAGCACAAAACACTCAACCATTTTTTTTAACCTAAACTAATTCCACTCCCTCATACTCCACACTCATAACCCCCATCATCATTTCCTCCAAACTTTTCCCCTTACACACTCTTATATAGAACGCTCACGCTACGCGCGCAGGTTTATAATACGCTGAGCGCGCGCACGACAAAATTATACCCGAAATTCGCCCGTTGATACGCCTCTAAACTCCCCGTCGCGCGGCTGCGCCTCCGTGTATATGTGCAATTCGACGCGGACTTCGAAGTGTATATAAACGACAGGCACTTTGCATAATTCGTTGCGGGCGTTTGTACAAAGTTACCTATGCGCTGGCTTGGTATATATATATGCGAGTGACAATTACTGAGCTAGTGCGTGTTCGGTATGTAGAGGAAATGTAAAAGGAAAAACGAAGATATCGAGTGTAAGAAGTGTAATGGTGATGTAACGGGCGAAGATGTGACTGGAATTTTGAATTGAGGTGTGGGAGAGGAAAGGTGGTTTGATTTTTTTTTGTTGCTTGACGTTCGAAATGAGTATTTGAATGGAAGCGGGTAAAAGTGTCTTTTTTAAGGTAATGGTATATGTGATTTTTTTTAAAAAATCAGTTTTGGTGTGGTAGAGTGAATTACGTGTTAAAAAAAATATATATATTTTTAATGAGAAAAAAAAACTTCCTCTTGCGTAATTAGATGACACATTTAACAATATATAATAATGTCCAGAAGAATCTAATTAACCGTTGTTAAAACAATTATTATTTTTCCCTGGACAATTAACGATAAAAATGACAGAAGTAGCCGAGTAGATTGAGGTCACTAAGCATGTAACAAAGTTATGATAACATTTTGAAAATACAAGTTTGTTACATATATACGCGTTATGTCATATATCAAACTCCGTTACCTCTTCACTACTCACCTTTTTTCTTCGTCGATTCTCGCAAATATATTCGAATTTACAAACCTCGCTTCTTTAAATCATCTTCCTCGATTATACACTTTTTTATCACCGTAATATCTAAAAGAAAAAACCCATCAGCCCTCGTTACCTCACTACTGCTGTCAAGGTCAACCTCCGGACCTACAAAAACAAAAAAGAACCTCTACAAACTCGGAACCACTTCATTGACAAGGCTCACCTCGAATCAATAACCCTTTAAACGCACGATCTGCAGTGTCCCAGGAACAAAAAAGAAACCGCTCGACATATTACACTCGGTCAGCCTTGCTCTCTCTCTCTCTCACACTCTTTCAGCAGTGAAAGTATCTCTTTTTTCTTTCGCACACACCTACAAACGGGTTACGATATCCAACCAACCACCACACCGCCGCGTATAATATACGCGTATACACTCGACGCTTTCTTCTCTCACTACTCCTTTTTTAATCGCCTTCTCTTGGCTCTGTGGCTTTGTGTGTGTGTGTGTGTATGTTTGCATATACGTTGTTGCTGTGTATATAGCCTTCAGAAGCGCGACACCCGCGTAAGTGCCAAGTATGTATGTGCAAGCGCGTTAGGCCGATGCCTTTTTTTTCTCATTCTCTCTCTCTCTCTCTCTCTCTCTCTCTCACTCGCGCTCTTGTTCACCGCGCGTGAATAAGATTAAAGGCTTTTCAGATCTCTCTCTCTCTCTTTCTTGCACGCGCGTTCTACAAGCGTTTGATGTCATCGCTGAAGGTGTGGATTTTTTGTTGTCGGGTGAATTGCACCGACGAGTGGTTGTTCCGGACAGGTGACATTGTTTGGGTGTTATGTAATTTGTGGATATCAAATAGGAATTCATCATGGTCGACGAATTGAATAATAAATCAATTTATTTATTTAAACGCAGTTGTTAACTGAAAATTACTCTCTTCTCGGTTCCTATATGTAATCTATAAATATAATTCCTTTGAAAATTAACGTCTCGAGCGTTCAGCCTATATACACACATTATACGTAACCCCGACCGCGTGTCGATATATATGCATACGTGAGGCGACCAAAAATCAAAAGTTTAAAGTTTGAGCCTCCTATACCGTCTCGAAATAGACTTGTACAAAAACCTTACGTAAGCCATTGGCCGAGCGCTAGTCGCACTATATACTCGCCCGAACGTTGCTACTACTGCCGACGGCGGCGTCTCTCTCTCTCTCTCTCTCAGCAAATATAGTTTTGTATTTTTGTATGCCGTCTGTGTATAGAGAAGCGTCACGACGCCTATTATACGTCGTGCGACCTATCTTCGCAATTGTTTCAGTTTTATTTTTGACAATTTTTTTTTTCATTTGGACTCTCGCACGTGGTGTATCGTATAGCCACGTGGGTTGGGGGGGGGGGGGGGGTTCTGTGGTATAATTACCCTTTCAGCTTTATATTAGAGTGAGAGTAAAGATGCGAATAATTTATCGTTAATGACGCGTGGTCGTGTAAAAATATACGCTTATACTTACGTAACGCTTGTAGGTTTATTAATTTTTTTTTTACTGTATAATATCAGCTTGATACATATATACCGCTTTCTGTATTATTAATGAAAATGTAGTGTTTATTAAAACTAAAAGAAAAAAACTCTATATTTACACACGCGCGTATACTGTATATATCTGTAAAAGGGTTTAATTAAAAAGTCTTGCTTTACGTGTATTATACCGGACAGCGGTAACAACTTTTTTCTTTTTTTTTTGCCAAATACCCACACGCGCGTATAATGTTCTCATTGTCTATGTATATATACATATTATTATACACTGACCTTATACGCATCGAATTAACTTTCAAACTATATAGATATACTAATTTAACGCTTATATTGCTGCAATCGCGCGGCGCGTGATTCGCGAAGCATAAAATCCCCCTCTCCACTTCTCGTCGTTCGATCTCTGCCATGCGAGATCCTTTCAAAAACTCATTTACACCGCATTGCCGAGCATTGTTTATATATACGCAGATCTATATACGTGTATAGATGAACAAAATTGTTACGCAGCGCGATAAGAGTTGGCTGGTTGCGCAATGTTTGCCCGTATAATTATTAAATCGGCCGCGCGTTATCCCATTATCCTTTGTTTGCGCCCCGATACTAGCGAGATTGTTACGATTATACAAAATACTGTTTGGAGAAAAAAAAAGAAAATAAAGAAGAGCAAATTGTGAGAATGAATGTTTCGCAAATATGTAAGATGATCGTTTTTTTTTAAGGTTGAATATTTTAAAAACTTTTTTTATGAAAATATTTGATTAAAAAACATATAAATGAATAGAGATTTATACTTTTAAATTTTTAATACTTTCCTTTATTTTTTAGAATAAACTTTAAGTACATAAACGATATTTTAATCACCTATAATTTCACAATTAACCATCGAGGTTACCATGATTTTCCTTACACCCATACCCATTCCCTACTCCTCAACCCTCATCAACCGTCCATTCACCATCACCACTTTTCTTTAAAACCATCTCATCCTATACCTCCATCTCACACCTTACACCCGCACACCTATATACACACACCCGTATACACATCGCCAGCTCTTATACGCGCCTTGTACATAAACCGAGCAAGCGCACGAGCGAAAAAAAAACACACGCCGCCTCCTGATGCGTACATGTCCGAGACCGCAAAGCGGGTCAATTGCGCATATATATATACACAAGAGAGAACCGACGCAATTGAACTCGCTTTCTCACTCTCTCTCTCTCTTCTTCTTCGGCTTGCTCAACTATATATATACGCGGCGCGTCTCTCTCTCAACGCGTGAGAGAACCTCATGTGTATATGTGTGCGTGTACGCGTATAGAGGTGTGTTGAGAGGGGTGGTAATAGGGGGAGTTGTGGAATGCTAGGCGAGCAGGTCTGATGAGGAGGTATATCGTCGTCGTCGTCGAGAGAGAGAGAGAGAGAGAGTAGAAGAGAAGTTGCCTTTTACGGATATACCGTGGTACTTTGCTTTTCTACGTGAGATCGTTGATTGCAGGAGGGTATATAATGATGCTTGATGATTATTTTACGATTGTTTGTGACAGAAGGTTTTAACCGTATTTTATATATATATATTTTTTTTGTGGTATTGCGAAGTACAAGAAGAAGTAAAAATAGAGAATATATATATATGGCTAATCAAGGTGTATTCGTTTGTATGTTACAGGTGAGTAACAATTACATCCGCTTTGGTAATAACTCAGCACGACTGCTATATAAGCTACACGTATTATATACGTGTGGGTTAATTGTTTCCCGAGGTAAGGAATATCTTGTGTTTTTTTTTTAATTTTCGTGTTGCTTCGCGTTAATGCGGCCAAATGTATATAATTTTCAGGTTCTTTAGTTGTAATTTGCGTTCGAGCATTTGGCAATATATAGGTACCTAAAATTGTAGCGTGTGTTGCTGCTGCTGTGTGAAAAATGCATAAAATTTAATTTTCTATATGTTTCTACTGTTTTCTATTTTTGCATTTTTTTTTATGTTTCTTTTTTTTTAATGATATACATTGCGCTTTCACCGCCTTTATTTTTTAGAGAAAAGAATGGTTTTGGTGAAAACGTTAACTATATAAGTTAACTTTATTGCTAAAAACAATGGTCTACTTTTAATTTGACAATTATGTACAAATTTAAAATACACTTTGAAATGTTTTTTTTTTATTATGTTATTTTTACCACATCAACTACAAAATATCATTAAGTCTCTACCAGAGTTAAATCCCACAAACGATTCAAATACCAACGGTCCGCAACAAAAAATATTCTTTACAATAACCTAAATCCTTTCTACATTCACCCAACCCTATCCTTTTTCAGCACACACCCAACTCAACACACTCGAACTCTCGTAACCACCAACGCACTTCGATTTCCTCTTGCCTTTTGCACTCCTCCTCGCTTGGGCTCCCTTTTCTTGCACACCTGCAGTATATGTATATGTATATAACCGTTACCACCGTCCGGCCTTGAACCAGAAACATCGCGCCCGGCCATTCGTCAATCCTCTCACTCTCTTTCTCTCTCTCTCACTCGCGTTTCGCGATTAACCTATTAACCCACATAACCGCGGGGCTGCTGCTTGCTGCTACTACTACAACTGCTCTTCGAGTCGAACCGCAGTGCGCGGGGTCGCCGATCGCGTTGATCGATCGGTTGCTGCACGTGCAAAGAACCTTGGAGTATGTGATAAGAGACTTTTTTTCCTCTTCTTCTTCTCTTTACTTTTCGGCGAATGGTGGCGAGGTTTACTACCGTGTGCAGCTATATATGTATGTATGCGAGGTTATGTGTACAGGGTTATTTGAGGAAGTAGGTTCTACGAAGGGTGTGTCAATTGGTTCGAAGAAGACGATGAAGTATATATATATAGGGATATCGCACAGAGTTTCGAGGAAGGATGACGTTTTACATGCTTGTGTACAGTGTATTTTTGAATGTATATAATATAGATTTATGTGTATATATAGTATGGCTTTTGGTAAACAATGGAAAATTCAATCTTTCATCGCTTTTTATCTCATCACATACGCGCTCGCTAGTTCATCAGTCTCTCGTTGTCCGTCCAATCGGGGAAAATGAAATCCAGGTAGCCAGGCTCGATTTTTATACGAGATTGGGCGCGATCGTTGCGAGTCTATATCCGTGATAAAAAAATTTTATCCAATTTACGGTATATATACGTCCCTGAAAATTCTCCTACACCCTTTTACCTCTTTGTTTTTCATGAACATTTCCAAATTTCGTAGATTAAACCTGCATTATTCAGCCGTATTACCAGCTGCTATAACCTGCGTGTATACATTGTGCAACACCCTCGACGTAAATCAAGTGCGCGTTATTTTCGAGACCAAACAAACGGTTCCTCGCAGCTCGCACGCGGTGATGTACATCATCATCAAACTCTGTTTGTCACTCCAACCACGTACTATCTATCGATCGTTCCTTTCTCTCTCTACCTTTAACGAACTTCCAGCTCTCCCTACATATATATATACACACACAGACCTAACAACATCCCCATAAAAATGATAAATTATTGCGAAAAACTCTTACGCATCTTTTCCTCGCTTACGGCCGTAACACTAACTCACGCAGCTCTGTATATGTGCTTTGCACTATACCACTCGCGCGAGACGGAAGTAAGTTCAGTCGTACTGTTTATTGTACATACCTATATATATACTCATTCTCGTTTTATTATTTCGAGAGAGAGTAAGTAGTAGTATAGCGTAGGTGAACGGCGCGAGTCCTTGAAATAGATTGATGGCGATTTTTCGTCTCGCTGCGCTGCCCCATAGCAGTCGGCCTGTTTCTTTTTTTTTTAAGAGCACGTATATATGTATATATAGATACGTAACTACACGCGCGAGTAATTTCGCGACGGTATTGTATAGGCAAGGAGGAGGGGGACATATTGTGGTATGAGAGGTGTATACGGGTCGTTGCATGTGGCAGGAAGGGAACATGAGGTATATAGGAGAGGCCGTGGAATAGGGAGGAGGATGAGGTTGTGGATGCAAGGAAAGGTTGTTGACATTAATATAAGGTTGGAAAGGGTTAAATTTGTGTAGAGTAGGGTTTGTAGAGAATCGAAAGGAAATAAATATTTTAAAGTATTATTATGTAATATACGCAGTCCTTGGTGGAAATTCAAAACATTTTATAGCTAATAACTGGGCATTTATTTTGGCGATGGCTATAAAATAGGTATTTCTTTTTTCCAAATTCTAGCTCGCGATGAAATGCTTTTTCTCCTATTATTTGACCATTTTCTAGATTGAAAAATAGAATGAGTTTATCGTAGATTGGCACAAGCTAGTTCTTATTTATTTAAGAGGTTTTAGAGTTGGATAGTTTTTTAGTTAGAAAATTGGTAGTAAAAGTCTAGTAAATATTGGCGAAGAACGAGAGAGACAGAAAATAATGACAAAAAAGAAAGTTTTCGAAATATTTCTAAAAGGACTATCGTAAATATTTTTCTGGCCTTCACATATTATTTATATTGTAGGAAACTATCAGTTAAAGTTATATATCATTCAATTTAATGTCGAATTTGTAAGAAAAATTAAAAAGAAAATTTTAAGGTTATGTCCCTTTGGTGCTAATCTATTAAAGATTAAATTACTATCGTAAAGATCAAATTTGATCTGGTATATGGAATAGTATAAAGGTTGTTGGACAATCCTCTTTTTTGTTCTTCTAAAAGTATTATTATTAGAACAATAACTTGTACATAAATCAGTCCTTAGCCCCGTTGATTGATGTGCTAATATATATTAAACTTCATGAAGCAGAACTTATGACATCAATAACGATCTAATTATAGCACAACTATATAACGAAACAAATTTGCCATTTCGGCAGCAGTATTATACTATTCGAATTTATTAAATGTTATTAAATCCGGTTCGTCGGCTTTGATGATTCATGAAATTAATCGACCGTTGGAATAATAAAGTAACCGAAGTGGTAGGATGGAGAATGTTTATATATGACTCATAGGCATAATATCGTTTGTAGAAATATTTGTACAACTCAGTCGTTCCGTACTTTTGTACTAATTTCAACATAGTCCTGTGGTACTTTGATATTTATTACTTGTATTCAGTGAAAAGTATATACATTAATAGTGTGCGTATAAACTGTGGTAATAGCTATAAGAAAAATCTTATGCTATATATTTAGTTAGTTAGCCGTTGGATTAAATGAATTTATTATATAATTCACAGCAACAGATAATAAAGTAAAGCTGCTTTTTAACAACTACAAATACAATTTTTTTCAGTTGTACTTTATCTTATTCGTTGATTTATGCGCGATTATACGCGCTCTGCTACACTCAAACCGAGGTACTCTCAATTAAAAATTTTATTATTACAATACGTGCAGTATAAGAGAATAAAAATACCACGCGAACACATTGCCCAATCGACGAACCACTTCACCTCTCACCAGACGTACAAGACAAAAAAGAATCTCATCCGCCGTATAAAACAACCTATACGGACACATACAGGAACCACGCGCCACTAACCATACCATCGAACCATACACACACACACACATAACCTATCCAATTCCATCCGTTCACCAAATATCTCATATATACCAAGCAACCTAGTCCTCTTCTCTCTAATCCAACCTCCTCCACCTCCTATCACCACTCCTCTCTGAACAACGACTTTATCAACCTATCCCTCCCCCCTCTCTCTCTCTCCTCCCTCGCAATATATCGAAGACGACCACTGTGCGTCCCTCGCGGCGGACCGCGAAACCGCAGAGAACCGGGGGATGACGAATCGCGTGAACCCAAGATATATATGTGTATATGCTATATACGTATATATACACGTGTATAGCAGTTGAATAATGCGGGTGTAGAGAGAGAGAGAGAGTGTGTGTGTGAAGACGCGTAGATGGCAGGTGGTAACAACGCGCGCATGCTAGCTTGATATGCTGGCCGAGCGGAGATTGCTGCTGCGCAGAGGTGGGATTGAGATTTGGATAGTATATATATACGGTGGGATACGGAGATTGTAGTTGTGAATATGTGTGGGAGAGTTTTTAGTATAGTATAAAATGGTACGTGGATATTGTTTATTAAGATTTTGGAATGGAGTATTTTGTATTCGCTTTGTATGGTATAAAGTACAATTTTTTTGTAATTAATATAAGCTCAATAATTTTATTTTATATATTTTTATTTGGCTCGGAAATAATACTTTTCTCTAAAAAATCATATCATTTGCAGTATACGCCGAGAATATGAGAATTGTCAGAGAAAATGCAACGCGATATCTATATATATATGAAAGGATTATTACGAATCTCTCATTTATCGCTTTTCATTTTCTCGTATTTCTTAATTGAAACTCCAGCTCAACAAGTATATTTTCATTTTAATCCCCACTCGTGAGAGAGAGAGAGGGAGAGAGAGCATGACAGTTATAATTCCCGACATAGCGAGACGATAAAAATTGATTGATTTTTCAAAATATCACTGCGCACGTATATATTATCTAATTGCAAAAAGTTAGTAATGCTGATTAGCCGCGAGGAAGAAAAAGAAAAAATGTATATACGCGAAGTTGAACAAACTCTCGAGGTGATTCATTGTTAAAGAATAGTGTATATATAATACATGTATATAATGTTTACACGACAAATGCTGCTTTCTTGAGGTTCTGAATCGTATATATATACAGCGAGGTATTACGACTTGTATATTTGTAAATCATGCTGAATTAGTTCGCCTCTCTCGCGCGCGCACGTGTAATTACGTTCGACCACGGTCATAAAGCTTCTACAGCACTTATTTGTACAATGTATAAATCGATCACTTCATTACTTCTACGTCACGTTTCGTTAACATTGTTCTAGTATACCCAGCAATTTTTTCTTTCCTTTCTGTATAAGTATACCTTTTACCAATCAGTATAATATTTTCAAAATATATATACTATCACAATAGCAACATAACTGATTAAAATCTCACGCTCAACGCGTAATTCACACAAATACTCAACTTACCCACCATATCACCCATGCGAACTGTACGTACAAATAAATCAATCAATCCACCACTCCTCTCTTCACACATACCCGTCTTACTCCTCCCCATTACATAACACCATTCTCATTGCCCACGAAAAATCTCCATACCCTTTCACCCTATAATATACCATTTCACCTCGACCCCCCTCCCGAAAAAAAAGAAATCATTTCTCCACTATATATATATATATATATATATACTACCTCTCTCTCTCTCTTTCTCTCTTGCTCTCGCGGGGCAACAGGTTAGACACGCGCGCGTGCCGACACTCACACACACACACACACACGCTCGTGTGGTAGGTTTTGTTCGCTTCTATACGTTTCTCCCGGGCAGCAGCAGCAGCAGCTGCCGTCGTTGCTATAGTGCCACGTGCTCCCGCTAAATATAATCGACCCCCGTCGGTGCGCGCGCGCGCACGCGTGAACGTATATATACGCTATGCTATCTCGGCCGTGCCGGGACAAAATCCGCGTACGGCGAGCGCGCGGCAATGGCCGCGGAATGAGAAAGAGAGAGGGAGAGAAGTTGGAAGAAGTGAATTAGATGATTTGGAGGCGCAGTGATTGTGACGAATTTAGGGGGGGAGTTGTTTCGGAAATGAGTTTTTTCGTTATAGTTGTATTTTAGGAATATGTGTGGGTTGGTAATAAGAAGGGGACAATTGTAATGGGAAATGGAATGTAGAAATTAGAATGGAATATGTCGCTTTGAAGTTATTTTTTGAGTTGAAATCTATACATGATTGAAGTCAAGTTGTTACAGCAACTTTTTAGACTTTTCTATTTTGAGTTAAAAAGTTATATATATTATTAACTATGATCATGTGATTTGTACATTTGATATAGTGACAGTATTATATTGAAAATGATAATTGACATAACTAAAATTAGCAGTTAATCTAATTTTAGAATAAAGTGCCAATTTCTCTACCGCATCAGAGTAATCTATTAAAGTTCATTATAAACATGAAATTAACTGGAAATATCTGATAAACATAAATTGGTTATCGGTTAAAAGAAGTAGTTTATTTCTTTTACATAAATCTATTTCTTTATTCTATGGAAACATGATTAAATGATTAAAAATCAGTAACATCAATTAAACAATTTATCTATACGTCAAAGTAAAGTATCTACAAATTTTGCAGAAAAATTGTTATTAGCGTCAATAACTTGATAATTATATTAACTTTTCTGGATAATGTAAGTTTGTCCTCTCATCAATAAAAAAAAGTTTTAACAAAATTTGTTCCTTCGCGCAACTATTCCCGTACAGCTACATCTAATTAAAAAAAAAACCTTTAACTGTAAAACGAATCAGTATATATATTTGTATTAACAATTCACTGAAATGGTAGAAAGTGAAAATGTTAAATCGTTGAATTTGGTTCGTGTTTATTTTTAAAACAAGAGAGTCTTGCTCTAGGTTTATTATATAATTGCGCAGCGAGAGAGAGAGTGAGAGGAGCTTCAGACTGAGACTAGATCAGTGTACAATTGGATTTTCTCGCGGAACGGAAATGGAACAGTGTTGCGCGACGTCGAAATGGAAATTTTCACAAGCGAAAGAAGCGCGCCGGCCATTTTCATTATAAATTTGAAATTGACTGCAAACTGCAGTGTGATTGTATCTATCTTCCTGTTTTCGATGTATAATCATCGTACTTGCTTTTATGATTATACCGCACGGCAATTGGGAGTTTGGTTTACGCATTATAATTACACTGTCGTGGCGGTCTTTTTTTCTCTCTCATCGAAACGATTCAAGTCCTATTTTTTCTTTCGAGATTACTCGTCCCGGAAAATTCAGCTACTTCATTATGCATTTGACATGCATTATTACATGGATCAAATATATTTGTTCGTTAACATAAATGTAACAATCACATATATATATTCAACGCGTAAAAAAACTCTTCAATATTATTACTGCGTTCGACAACTAATATGCAAAATCTACATTGACAATATTGCTTTACTTTAATTTTCGAATCATATTTGTCTCTTTATCTCTACACATATATACATCGCTTGTTGATTCGATTTAATCGAATTACATGATCGGAATATAGTATATCGAAATTTAATGTAAGATAACACAGCGTGTGAAATTCACGGAAATGTATTTGCCCCGTATTTCCATGACTGGAGGGAATATATTATTCTTTATATGAGAACGTATGAACCTAAGTCTGCTTTAACAGTCTGGAAATAATAAATTTTATATATACAAAATTAAGCATACCATAGAGGAATAATATTTATACTTTCATATTATAAATAATTCAAATATTTTTAAATAAATGCCTGTCACCGGCGTCAGCGCATTCTCGCATAGTCGCTGAATTCAAATTTCAACTGTACATTTTTAAAATATTCTTAAACTATTTCAACAAACTGAAATATCAAAAAAAACTTTTTACAATATATTTCAAGCTTTATACACACAAACACACACACACACACACATATTTTCTCTTACAAATGAAAAATAAACATTTTGATACAATTTATATTTCTCTCACTTCCGCTTCCGGTACACAGCTTTATTTCCCTCTATGAAAAAAGCGTTTCATTTCCCTTTAATATCCTTAATTCCCCGGACCACTATTATATCACAGCTCATAATATAATTTTCTAAATTTTCTTCCCGACGCACCACCTCATTTCACTTCCTCCCAATAATCTCCTTAAAAAAACAAAAAAACCAAAAAAAAAAATCCTCCGCAAACCTCAAAAGACTCCGCACACCGCATCACCGCATTTCCCATCATCAATCCTCCTGCTTTGTTGCACACCATCACCGTCCGCGCAAAACCACTATATAGACACGCATGTAAATTTCTCAGCTCACCAGTGCATTGCACACGCGCTATCTTCTCTCGTCGCCATATTTTTCACTCGTTGGCGGTGGTGGTGGCACGCGCATATAATCATAATAACAAGCCTCAGCGAGAGGAAGGTAACAAAAGGAATATATACGCGAGGAGAAGAAGAAGAAGAAAACGCCTGCGTGAGGAGAAAAAAGAGAAAGAAGAAGAGAGAAGCGAGCGCCGTCGTCGCCTCGTTTCACCTCTTTATTCTATGAATACGAGCGCCGCCCGTATATGTCAGCCGAGCGAGATCCGTCTTTAGCTTGGCTTTCTCGTTTTCTTTCTCTATCTCTCTGTGTGCTACGTTTACGCTTGGAGTAGTGGATGGAGTCTAGGGTTGGTCGAGGGGGATTCTTCTTTTTTTTCGAAAGGGAGAGAGGACAGAGTACGGTATTTGTCTAAATTTGAAATGGTCTGGGTGTATTTCTGGTCAGGCGGTGGAAATAGTGAGTAATTGCGAATTGTTTTGAGAAGAGGAGGTTAACGGTTTTAATTGTTGAAATTGGGTTTTTCAATTATTCAGCAAATTCGGATAAATGCATTTTAAATGAATAAATGAATTTTAAATGTTTTATAGTGGTATTTATAAAAAAAAAGTTATCATTTCGTAAATTGGCATATTGTATTTTTCATACCGCGGCTTTATTCACAATATACATTGTTAATAGTATTTTTGAAATAATTCGTTACATAACCAATGTCATATGCAACATCCTTCTCGTGCGATTGAAACGAACAATTTTAAAAATAATATTTTTACAGAAAAGCATTTTTCATTCGTTTCCAGATTATCAAATCAACTATTATATTTAAAGAATACAAAATTAAATCAAACAAATGAAAATCATAATTTTTGTACTTATATAAAAATCGACTTTGGATTAGTCAATATACAGTAAACAGCGAAAATTCTACGAATCATATAATATTCCAGCTTGCGAATTTTCTCTCTATCTCTTCTTTCTTTCGCTTTCTCATTGGCAACACACAACAGCTTTTCAGCTAGCTTTGAGGGGGAAAAAAGCTCAGCGCAGTATACTGAGCATTTAAATAATCCTGCAACTAAAAAGGATTACGCGAGGCAAGTGGACGACGCTTTTACGTTGCGCATATAAACGTCCGATTGAATCGAGAGGGAGTAATGCAGCGTATGATATACGCCAAAGCAAAATAAGTAGCTTATAAAATTCAATTATGCAGAATATCCGCGCGTGCGTCAGGTAATTTTTCCCTACTCGCGCGTGGCTCAATTTGCTTTGTGAATAGAAGTGTGTATCGATAATTCAGTACCCTCTTATCGTTACATATTGCCTGGTTAATGGTTGATATGGGATGTATTGATGTTAGTTTATATTTTTGTGCGATTTGTGCAATAGGATTCATGTTAATTGAGGCAAAATTTGTGTTACAATATTTAAAGATTTTTCATTGATGTTACTTTCTGTGATTTTAGAATCTAATGAAGTATAATAAATCTATCAATATTCCAAGAAGAAGTTGACATCATGGTACTATATTTAATCTAATTAATTCATACATAAGTTATATAAAAGTATTAGAGAGATTCGTAAAATCGAACAAAAAAAACGAAAGATTATGAAAAATTTTTAGTTTTCAAACTTTTGGAACAATCATATTCAAACCATCATTAAACGTCAGTTCTAATACTTTAAAGTTTTAAGATTTTTGTAAACATTCGAACCAAGTCTTTACTAATTAGCAGATTGAACTTTCTTTAACAAGCTACTGTTGTTACTTTCAATTAAACACCATTACGAAGCACGTTTTTTCAATCCTTGAAATCCCTTTACCTAAAAATTAAAATACCTCTAACCTTGCAACTCCTCTCCCTTCCCTGACTAATTAAAAAACTTGGCTCACTCAATAACAAGAACAACAAGAACAACAACAACAACAACAACAACAACGGCTGAATAAAAGTCAGTAGTCCATCCGACAGGCGTAAAACCAAATCCGCTCTACGGCCGATAAATACCTCCGCACTAGCGACAAACGGCCAAGTTTTTTCCAATCGAAGCCGAGTATAATGAAAAGTAAACCCGTTTGCTCTCCTCACCATCAAAAGCTACCAGTACTATCGATCCCATGGATTATCGCAGCCAGCAAACGAGAGAGACACACATATACACATACGTGGATCCTTTGACGCATAGACGTTTATCCGTTCGCTTCGATGTATCCGTTTGAGGGTTAGAAGCCTTTGGCATCTATACGATAGACATGTGAAAGCTATCCTCTCAATGTGTTTTGGTTGTGTGTGTATGTTTTTTTTTTTTTTAGAGGGTAAGGACGAGCTTTTAAAGGATTTTACAAGAGGAGTAGGACGATCTGGTTCAGGGAATAAAATGGCAGAGGTTGATTTAGGAATTGAATTTGTCGAGTAGGAATTTCGTAGAAGGTTCATGGGGAAAATTTAAAGAAAAATGTGTGTTTTGAATGAAAACATCCCAATGTTGATTTAATTAGAGAAGGGGCGTATTTTCCAAGTTTTCGTTGAAATTCAGAGGTATAGCCGCGGCGTTTGTTCGAGAAGATTTGATGAATAGAATATAATGAATTAAGTTATTAGACGTTTTCTCGTGATTTGATTAAATGAATTTTATCAGAGGATTAAAGTTTGCAACGCGCGCGCGCTATGAGAAAATTATGAGGAAAGTTTTGGTTCTTGTGAAAACACTTTTTCTTTTTTTTTTCAATCAGCTCAGGTGAAATTTCACTAGACTGTTATACGAAAATAGAATTATATTAGTCGACTTTAATTGCATAATTTATATTATTCGGAGGGGGCAAGCTAATTATCTTAAACGTCAGTATGAAGTTTCTCCACAGCGAGGCAGTAGTTAACTTACCCAATTTAGTTAGTAAATAAGGCTAAACTACATATAACTTGACGTGTCCTCTCTCCAACTATTTCTCGAGACATTGTATTTCACACTCATTGACGCTAGCATTTAACATCTGTACCCTCTTCTTTTACCCCATTTATTTTACTCGGCCACAGCTGTTAAACTCAGATTCCTACACCCAATTAAAAAAATTCCTTCGCATCCTTCCTGTATATATATCTCTTCTCTCTTTTCCCAACGAATCATTTAATCCCTTGTCTTAACTGCAGCCTCTGGGCAACGCGTAATCTTACCGCCGCAAAAACACATCGTCCTACCGTGTTCTATCTTCTCGATCTCTCGGTCTGTCTCTGTCTTAGTTACGCTTTGCTGGTATACAGTCTCGCCGCGTGCAATTGGTGTGCGAGTGAGAACGAGAGACCCGCGTTTAAAATAGCTTCGCAAGAATTAAGACGAGGGAAAGAGGTTTTCTTCTTTCCAAAGGTAGTACGGGTGATTTGGGTCGAGGGTGTTTATTAATCGAGAGAGAGAGAGAGAGAAAGGGAGAGAATGAGTAGGAAGAGAAAACTTTTTTAATATAGTGTAGAGAGAAGCGAGAGAGAAGTATTGGGAATTGCTGGATGTTTCGAGAAGTATATTATATTTGTGTATAACCCTGAAGTTATTATACGAAGGATATCATTGACGTTTCGAGAAATCGATGTGGCTTATAACCTTCAATCGATGATATTTTTCGCTCCTTTTTTTTTGTCAAAATCATTCAAGTTGATTAAAAAATTTCGGAGTTCAAGGTTTTACACCTTTTGTTTTAGTTTTTTTTCCATGCTAAATTTAATTATTTTATGCAAAATAGTTGAGTGAGAGTTTCTTTATCAGTAAGAATTAATTATTCAATTGAAACTAAGAGAATTTCAAATTTATATTACGGATACGTTACTTATCGACTAAAATATTTAAAGTTATATCTTATCCAATGTTCGACTTTTCATTTACAAAAATGTGCCATTACAAAATGTTGACACTATCTTACATAAAATCTGCATTTCATCCAAAATCCTCTTCAACACCGATCCCACGTAGCATCTTCGCTTCGCTTAATTCCGCAACCCTAGCAACCGTGTCCATCTCACCCATTTCCCAGACATTACTATACCATTACTTACTTCTCCACTACTCCTCCGTTTGAAAATAAAAACCCGAACTCTTGCAACTTTTAATAAGCACATCAGCAGCACCTTCGCACTCGCGCGTTCCACTGACTTAACAAGCATCGCGACATCATCCTACACACCTACGACCATTAGCGGCCTTCGACCCTTTTTTTCCTCTCTCTCTCTCTCTCTTCCTCACTTGCACTCCTCGTTACTCGCGACTTGCCAAACTTCCTTTCGCGCGTCGCTTTGTGGCCGTGGAGGTCGATGTGAAAGGCTAGCAGTAGTAGCAGCAGTACTCGCTAATGAGCGCTTACAGAAAGGGATTTGGTTTATATCTGCGAGGGAGAGAGGATTTTTTTGAGAAAGAGAGAGAAAGATAGATAGATGGATGGATGACCTGATTGCTACAGTGGCAGTGGCTTGATTGTTGTTTGTTGGGTGATTTGCAAGACGCGGGTTTCAAAGAGATTTTGGGATATTTTTCATTTTTTTTCTTCTTTTTCTTTTGAAAAGGGGAGCGAACAGAGGTGGAGAAAAAGGTTATTGTGTAGTATATAGGGGATAAATGTGTTTGTATGATTGAAATATTAGTAATTTTTTATTATCAAACTTCTTTTTTCAATAAAATTGATTTACAATACGGATATAATTTTCAATTAAAAATTTTTTTTGAAGAAGCTTAACTTCTAGTTTAGTAGTTTACAATGCAAACTTTAAATTTGTTGTAAAACTTATACACAAGCTTTATTCGGTATGTAATTGCAATTATTCTTTAAACTATCATCGTACAATTACTATCTCAAAAAATTTTACATATCTGTAGTACATGTATTTTGAATAAAAAAACATTAACTAAACCTTACAACGTCTGACTACGCTCACCCTTTATCTACTTCTCTTTATTCCCCTACCATCCCACAATATCACCTTCTCCCACCAAGCCCACATAGAAATCACTCTTTACATAACACACTGTCACTCTCCCCGCCATATGACACAGCATTAAAAACCTGCCGCATATCTTCCAAATCCATATACCTCACCAAACCTCCGCATCCAACCACAACCACATCACACGCACACACACACACTACATCTCCGTATCAAATCCCCACGTGCTCCATCCATCTTACTCACCGTCCTCTCACTCTTATACGCGAACTTACATTTTCAATCGCGCGCATACGCGTACTTATGCACATTATACACAAAAAGTACCGCGGCTGCATTGCGGTATGGCGCGTGCTCGTCTAAGCATTTTATAGATCTCGCTGAGAGTGTGGCAGAACATATATAGCGTACAGAAAAGTGAGCCGCCTGCGGGAATTAGGGATTTGATTCGGCGAAAGTAGAAAGAGAGAGAGAGAGAGAAGGAGTGAATGTGTGTATGTGTATTTTACAAGATTTTTATACACGCGCATAGCACGTGCCTCGTTTATAACGCCGGGGGTTATTGGTTTTTATACCGTGTCTATATACGTGTGTAATTATTTCAGCACGCACACGCGTACGTGTACGTGCGTGTATATATATATGGAGTAGTAGCGTATAGGGAATTTTCCTGCTACGTTTAGAGAGAAAGAGAGAGATATGACTTTTTGCTCGAGAGAAATTTTAATCGTCTGGAAAGTCTCTCTGTCGGTTCCCAGAAGCGCTGTTATGTATACATAAAGTACACTACATTTTCTCTGAGTTTTAACCAAAAAAAAAACAGAAAAAAACAAAAGAAACGGTGTTAAAATTACGACAAATGTTTGCCTTGGAATATTAACGTCGATCAATCGATCCGTTGTGCGTGGTAATCAATCGAGCGTTCAGCGAGAATTTGTTTCGTCAGCTTGATGTGTAATATATATGTATATAGGAGGCGAGCTCATGACGACTTGATTTGGTCGGTGTGATTTATCGGCGTTCGATCGCGTGTGTACGATTTGCTAGTATATGTGAGCGAATTGCAATGCATATGTGCGGCACGAGTGTTCATATGATTTTTATTTATTTTTTTTTGTTTATTTGAATTTTAGATGTGGAAGCCGTTTTATAAAAAGATTTATCATTCATATAAAAATAAGAGTAATAAATTTAGAAAAATGATTGGGATAGTGATGAAGTGTAATTTCAACAAAAGCAGCGATATATATATAAATATATATAAAGTGCCAGAGAAATAATCAAGAAAAATATTAAAACTTAATAATTAGATCGCTTTAAAAGTGAATGTTATATATATAATGTTAACAGTGTGAATGTTAAAGATAACAGATGATAGAAGATTCTAGAATTTTTTTAACCTGTTCGCTGTTAAGCAGATATCGAAGTTTAAAGCATATATTGATTCACTAAGGACTATGTAATTACGTAGATTATAGGATAGATATCTGGTTTGAAAAAGATCAGTTATTAAAGTGAAGTCGACGTGTTTGGTGAGAATTTTTAAATGAGGGAGGGAGACAGCTGTGATTGATACTCGTGGAACGGCTTGATAATAATGGTTCGAAAGTTCAAAATCTATATGATAAGTTCGAATATTCATGATCATATATCTGTTCATTCATCTATATTAGTTTTAAAAGTCATCAGTATTTTAAAAAGATTGCTCTTGGACAGATTTAAGTTTACGTTTACATAAATCGTACGTTTAATTATTCATAACATTTATATCAATTATTCAATTACAAATCTATATACATTAATAATACCGGCAGACACATTTTTATAACTTTTTTTTTTCAATAAAATTATGAAGCTTCGTTAGCAACCGTTTGATACCACGTACACTTTGTACGTCCCAAAAAAATATTCCTATCCGAATTAAAAATTTTTCCACGCGCGTTTAACCAGACAAAAGGAGAATTCCACATATTACTGCTGCGACGACTGAAATTTCTCAAAATTCCCTAACCGAGCGCGCAGTCCCCGGAAAAAATTCCCTCAAAGCAAAGCCAACAAAACCAAGAAAAAACACGACATTGCACACCCCGGCAGCCGCCTCCCGAAAAATTACAAAAAGCCACATCCGGCCGATCCTTTTCTGCTACGAACCGCATTTGAATAATCACTTCTCTCTCGCACTCCCTTGCTGGCGTATCAAATATTCTGCCTCCTGAAATACGCGAGCACTTTGAAATTAAACGTTGGTTTCTCTCTCTCTCTCTCTCTCTCTAGGAAAAATGCATTTTCGAAGGAATTCTCACGCGGCGAGCCGACGCGATGAGATAAAAGGAAAATAATGATGGGCGCTGGGTACCGGCACCACCCCACGCGAAAAAAGGATTCGTCCGCTTGCGCTGTTGCGCTTTATAGAAGTGAGAGAGGCAGAGAGAGAAGACAAAAATGGCGTTTTTCCGCTTATTAGGAGCGACATATTTTTCGTCAGTACGCGCCGGTTTAAAATGCGCGAGCGATTTGGTTAATTCGATTCGGATAAAAAATTGAATCGCATATATGCAATGATTTTCGTGAAAATTAGTCGGTTAAAAGATTCATTGGATTATTTGCGTTTAATTAATATATGGCATAGCGGTGCTGTCGTTTCGCGTATAATATGGTTGTACGAAAAGCTTTTATGTATACGCGGTGCAAAGTCTTTGGTAGTATAGCAATTATATTTATTTATGCTCCCATAGGTCGAAAATAATTTTTGCGTTTGAGTTTGCATAAAACGCTTGAGGTAACTGCAATAGGCTGTGAGCGCGCGGCGCGTAAAATTAACTTTGTGTAATTGAATGAGAGAAAGAGAGAGAGAGAGAGAAAGAGAGAGAGCGTGAGCAGAAACAAGTACATTAATTACATTGATTTTACGCTTTTATCATGTTAATACCACCGGAAACATTGAGGATACACAGCATTTCTTTCATCGTAATTTTTATATAAATTTTGTGATACAATTTAATTTTTCTAAATTTAATAGATTGTCATAGCATGTCTTTCCTAACGAAATCGTGCCTTTCTTTGTCAAAGTAAAAGGTAAATTAACAGGTTAAAAGCTGCGGCGTATTTTGAGTAAAATGTTCTATTAAAATTTATTATAAATATAAGAAAAATTACTATATTCGATAGGAACTTGGGGGTTACAAACTTAAATTATAGAATATTTTATTACAACAATAGAAAAAGTTAAAATAATTTTTCGAACAATTCGTTTATAAAAGTTATTATGCCCATTATAAAAATTATTATGTTATATAGTAAAAATTTCGAAGCAGTAAATATTCCAAATAGACTAATAATAATTATAATAAGAAAAATAAATTTTATTTTGTATCGCAGTTCAAATTACTATAAATATATAGTAAAAAGCGCTACATTTAAAAATTGCCATCGATCATAAGAAGTTTTACTATCCAACATAGTAAAAATTGCCACATCAATAGTACTTTCTGCGCAGATCAAAGCGCACACGTGTCATTTTGAGGTTATAGGTTTCTCTCGCAATTTCACTTTGTCGTACTTTAAGTTAACCAAACGTCGAAAACTTCGACTCAATTATTTTATTTTTATATTATGCAAATTAATTATAAGTTGTTTTTTGGTGTTATCGTTGTCATTTATTGCTATTAAATAATCATTGAGTTTCTCTCGTAAACCAGATAAATCAGTTCCAAAATTTGCCACTTAAGAGTCCTCTATTTGTGTAAGTGTAAATGTGTCATTATAGGATCTACCGCAATGTTCTGTAAATGTAAAATATGAGAGAAAAAATTAATTTTTTGAAATTTGACCTTTGTTATATATAATTCGAGTTTGTCCCTAAGTTCCTATCGAATATAGTAATTTTTTTTACATTTATAATAAATTTGAATAGAACATTTCTCTCAGTGCAGTGATGCTATGCTTTGATTACATATCTGGCTAAATGATATGAAAAATTTTACAGAAAAATTACACACTTTACATACATTTAAAGACATATAATTGGAATTTTCGTTTCAGCGAAAACCGTTTTATTTCACTGTTCTAATAGCACATCAATTTTTTTATATAAATTTTAAATGTAAAAAATGAGTCGAAAATTAAAACAATTAAAATCATTTAAAATTACGTGTATAGAAAAATTACCAAAAAATAAGCAATTTTTCGCAAATTTACGTATATGTATAGTTCCTAAAATTTTTATCATTTTTACAAACAATTCATTCTACGCATCTTCATCTCATATTTCACTTTTGAATAAAAAAAAAACTGTTCCTCTATAAAATATGATTCTCCTAACATTATCCTAAATTAAATAATGGATTTGAAGTTTGCATCGTTGGAGTGTAACGAAAGTTTAAAAAACTTTTTTTATTTATAGTTTTATATGTTAGATTTTGAATTTTCTCATGTGTTTAGGTGTTTTATAGCATAACCCAACATCAAAATAAAGATTTCACTGTATCGTGCAAATTTTTAGCTGTTTTATTTATTTATGTGAAATTATTTCGTTGTATCCCAACGTTGCAAACTTCAGACCCATATTAAATATCGTATAGAACTCAAAATTCTTTTCTAAACATCTTTTAAACCCGAAAAAATTCCAGACCCAATTTACGTAAAAAAATTCGCATTTCCGAATTCTTTCAAAAAAATGTTCTCAACCGTCGACATTTTTCCCTTGCAATAAATACCCTCGCAACCGCTACTCCAAAAAAAGAGAAAAAAAAATAATACCGCTACGAGAAATCTCTCTCTTTCTTACTCCTATAACTTCGCGCAAGAAAATTGGCAATCGCGCGTTGTCAGATTAGAAGCAAACGACTTTTCCATTTGCGACATTGAGATGAGTCGTCGTCGTCGTCGTGGACTCCTTACATCGTTTTTTTTTGCGTTCTCTCTCGACGCCATATTGTCGCTCGCTCTCTCTCTTTCTCGCGAGTGTCCTTCTTGTTTCTCGTTTTTCGCGGCGGCCTTTTAAGCGCGTAATGAGAGCGCGCGCTTTTTGCGCCCGCGTGCCTGGTTTCAAGTTTAGAAGAGCAGGAGTAGGAGGAGGAGAACGAGGAGGGATAGAGAAATAATTTTTTTTTTTCGGGGGAGAGAGGGAGTAGTGGATGTGGATTTTTATGCAGGAGTTGATGAGGAATCGGGTTGTTTTATTTCGTCGGAATTTCAGCGCGGCTTGGATTTTATATTTTTTTTTGTGGCGCCGTGCTCTACTGGTTCTACCACTAAAAGACGTTTATATGAAATATCGTGAAAAATGTGCCGAAAATAAAATTATCCAAAAAGTTTTGGTTTTGTCTTTAAAATTCTCTCTCTCTCTCCGAAATCTTTAAATAAATGCAATGTCGCAGCGGTCGAAACTTTCAAAAAATTTTATATTTAGGTAAATAAATTTATATTCCTTCGCTATCTAGAATTAATTCTTTTTCGAAAATTTATAGAGTACAAACCGAAGGAGACGTATAAAATAACTCGCGTTCAATTCGATAAAACAAAGTAAATAAATGCCACAGCCTATGCGCGCGACCTTTTCTATAAATACCAGCAGCAAGTTGAAAAACCGTTTTTCAATTGGCAAAGCGTTCCACCGCAGTCGTCTCTCTCTCTCTCTCTCTCTCTCTCTCTCTCAAAAAAACGAAATTGGACCAGACGTTACACACAAATACACACACAGACAGACACACTAGATCCGAACGTCCGCAATCTTACCGCGACATCTAGCCTCTGCCGCCTGCTTTGACTAATGTCCGAGAGAAAAAAAAAGCGCAACGCAGCCCATCGCACGTAAGATCTCGTGTGTAGACCGTCTCTCTCTCTCTCTCTCCTCCAAAGAGAACTAGGTTAGCGCGGATGATTTTAGTTCCTTATAATTATTATTATCCGCTTGGCGAATTTATTATTCTCCCCTTCTCTCTTCTCTTCTCTTTCGCTGGCCGATAAACCCTGAGTCGCGGCCAAGACATTTCTCAATTGTCCGGAGCGACTGGGCTGCATTTTTCGCGGCCGCGTGCATTGATGCGGATGTATATATCTATATACACACGCGAAAGCAAAAACGACGAAGAGTTAGTGTGTTTGTGGTGTGTAGTGGTAGGCTTGGCACGTGGAAAGGTGAGACACTTGGACGAGACGACAGTAGTTTTTTTTTGGGGAGGATAGAAGAGAAGGAAAAGGAGAGTACATACACGTTGAGTACAGGCTGAAATTGAAATTCCTCGTCGCTACGTGTACGACGTTACGCTTTTGTATGTGTGTGTCTGTATGATGGTTAGTATACGACTGCAGCGGGTGAGTTTTGATGGACTGCTGGGTTGTCTTGAGTTTGAAATTTCGAATTAGAAGACGATGGTTTTGATTTATTGAGCAACCTGAAGTGTCGCCTTGATTGATGGTCGTTATTTAGGGTTAATGGATTGTATATTTATTTTATGGCTTTATAGTTTTATTTTATGGTAAATTGCTGGGTTAAAGACTTAAAACATTTTGAAGACGTTTCGCGTGGTTTACACTTAACGGCTACTGTAAATTTGATTGGTGAACAATTCAAATACGAAATATGTTACGACTGATAACCACTACTGCATGTTTATTTCAAGTAAATGACGTACTATTAAAAAAAAAAATATATATATATATATATATAAAAAGAGAAACCTACGTTATACGTTATAAAGTCCGTTTATTTATAGTTAACTTTAGTCCCGCGCTCACAAAAACAAAAGCATTAAACACGCGCGCGCAGACCTACAATCACGCCTACCAACGTTCTTTTCGCATTAATTTAATTACAGACTTTGCAAACTCACGCTTAACTCCCTAGTGCCAAAACCTCTCTCGTCTCACCCTTCCTCTCCCAAATACCCTGTTTTTCAACACACCTAAAAGCAGCGCGTACACCTTCACTATATACTCCTAAGCTCAAATCCACTTCACGAAATTACATATATACGCACGACGCCGCGTGTGTATACCAAAAATCTGCGTACCACGCAGTATATAGCTTCGCCGCCTTCTAATCCTTCACCGCCAACACACACGAGAAGAGAGAGAGAGAGAGACAAAAGACACTCGATTTATCCGAACCACCCAACGCACGGCTGCTACTGCTGTTGCGAATTACGATAATCGCTCGTGCAGTAAGAGAGTAAGTGAGTTCAAGCCACAGATAAACCAGACTCGAAAGGCCGTCGTCGTGTATAGTCGTTGCTACTACTGTAAATTACCTGAGGGAGGAGAGCGAGAGAGAGGGAGACGCGCGACTGACAAAGTGTCGACAGGTGCAGCACTGCTGTGTGTATATGCTTAGGAGATGATATCGGCCGAGCATGCTTTTGTAGAGTATGTGTATGTGTGCGTCTATGCAGAAATATACCTGGAGATCGCATAGTTTCATGATGGCACACGCGGAGCGACTGAAACTCGTTCCGCTGTCTTGGATTGACGTAATGGCTTGTCTCTTTGACGCTGGAATGTTTTGTAGGATAGAGTTTTTTGTTGGATTTAGATGTAAGGGAGGAGATTGGGGGAGGTATAATTGTTGTTTTGTGCAGGGGGCAGCTGCTGCTTTGTTTGAGATTACATTAGATCTGAATAGAATGACTTTTGTTGCGTCGAGGGAAAGAGTGATTTAGTGGGCTTTTAACGGTATATAATGGATGATGATTGCGATGGCTAGACTTTATATAGGTTATCTTAACTAAAGATCTTATTCTTCTGGTCATTTTGTGAACTAATGCCGTTTGCAAGAAGTTCTATACTATTACATCCTCAGCTATTTTTTCCGTCTCATGTTAACAACTATATAGATTGTAATCGTCAAAGTATAGCGGGAAGTGTGAATTTTGGTTATACTCAATAACCATTAGCCGCCACTCTTGGCAGATTCATCGGAAGCAAACAGGCTGCTTATAAAATTTAATTTAACTAGAAAATTGGCGAGAGGCGCGCGCGCGTATAGACTAGACACCCGGTGGTATACGCTATTATCGTCAATTAAGGGATGAAGCACCAAAATAGATAGAGTGTCTAAATGACCGTTTGATTAAAGCTTATATATATATATATTTTCGTTCTCCCCACCCTGTCGATGTGTGCAGTATATATACACATACGTCTTCGGGCAATTGAATTACCCGCGCGCTCGTAACACGCGCCACTAATACAGACATTTATTTTTAATCAAACTTTAAAGTCTAACGCAACACACACACATTTAAATACACACACACACACATATATATATATATATATATATATATGACTTTTTAATTAATCCACGGTTAATTGTGCGTTTCAACATTTATCCAATTGCGGTCGTATAAGTATGTAGTACAACGAAACATATGTATATATATATCTACAATGCTAAAGGCGGCTAATGAAAAACTCGACTCTATACGCCGCAGGCTATGGCTTCTAACAACTGTATACGTATTATGCTCCCTTGCAGCGGTGTCGACGATTGTAGGTCATAAACCTGTCAATCATATACCCCCCTCGTTGGCTAACGAGTTCTTATTTTTTTTTTTTTTTTTTTCGAAAAATTTCTTCCTAATTGACGCAGGACAGCCAGTCGCTGAGAATATAATAACTAATCGGTCTCTCGTGACGTCAAGAGATGTTACAGCAGTTGTTACGTCAGTGTATATCTGGTGTGTGTGCGTGAAAAAGGATAAGAGAAAAATTGTACCATGCGTGTTGTTGCTGCTGCTTATTGTGGATAAACCATTGTATTTCTTTCCGGAACAATACACAAATTAACTGATACCATCGATCTCCTTGTATATAATAACACGACAACTTTTACCCTACGCTTATCGTTACATCTGGATCAATCAATCCATTTATTAAAGTACACTTAATAATACCAGTTTAAATGTTCCTATCTCTCTTATCCCAATACAATTAATTACATCTGAACGTAAAGAGCGAACATTGTGCAACGAGTTATGTCTACCGCGGCCAGTCATTTGGCACGTTGTGCGTTTAAAAATACGTAAAAACGTTTTGCACACGCTGAGTCACGCGTGCGTATAAGCATGTCAACGACTGGAAGACTCTCTCTCTCTCTCGTATCCTGATAATTCAATAACAGCTTGGAAAAGTAATAAAAGCCACTTCGTGCGTGTATCGATTAAACGTCGTCGATGTCGGATCGGGGAGACGTATGGGTTCGTTAATCCAAGTCAACGCGGACGTCAACCGTCGCGATGTGATTCTTTCGGATGGTTTTTCCCGCACAATGTGTGTGATGTTGGAAAAAGTTGTGGTTTCATTTGAACATCTGAGAAGTTTGTACATAAAACATTGATTCTTAATTGTCGGTTTCAGCTTCCTTATTGAGAAAACAAAGTGGTGGTAGAAAATGTGGTCCGTCTAATGTTGCCTGGAAATAGTAATGTACATATATATAGTATTTTATTAACACCAGTTAAACTGGTTTAATGTTTCTAGCACTATAGTTGTAAAATTTTCATATCTTTTGTTTTGATTCTTCTTTTTAGAAAATGTATAAATTTTTTAGGAATTTATAGAATTAACAGCTTTTTTTTTATAATAGTTGAACTTTCTACGCATTTTAAAAAAAAAACTAAAAATTAATAGTATAGTATTTTTACTCAAATCGATAATTTAAAGGATGTTAATAATTATAAAACTGTCATTAATAATTATAAAACTCTCATAGTCTATAATAAATTCAATGAAAAGTTTAATATACTTTATTGCTGTTTATAGTCATTTAAGAATAAATCTTACGTGTATTACACATATAACTTGGATCCATGTTTTTCTAAATAACTGTAATTATTTTAATATATAACAATAAACGATCCTTGTTGATAGTTCTTTGCAATCTAATCGGCACCAATCAAACATTTTTTTTATCTAGTGTACTACGAAAATTCCCAGTTGCTTTAATCAATGTGACAGAATTGGCAGTCGAAGGTACAAATGTAGCTCTCTAAATACCAATATTTCAGAACTCTAGAAGTTCAGTGTTGTACACTATCGTTCAAATTGAAGACAAAGATAGATATTATTTAAAGCAGTTATTTATCACATTAGACATCATGCATGAAGTAAAAAATTTTGATTTTTTGAAGTATATTGTTCAGTCAAATACAACAGTTTACAGTTATTTGATAGTACAAACAGATTTTAACGTCGATAACAGTGATAATTTGAAGAAAATACTATCCAACACAAGATACACGATTGCATTCTTAAATTATTAAAAACTGAAAAGGTTGGATGTATTATTACCAAAAAAGGAGCTTTGTATTCATTGACATCTTATTGAAAATACGACGGTTCTTCATTGCTCAAAATTGGAAACCAACATTCCATCACATGATTTCGTGTCTCATCCTCATGAGAAAGCATCACCTTTGTTTGGAGAAATATAGTCGAATATTGAAAAAGTTGTAGAATAAAAAATTTGCATGGTATGGAAGTATATATGACACGGAAACGTAAAGCTTTAAGTCCCCACCCCCTCCAACAAAGCCGCTACTACTGAACCTATGTTATATTGAAACCCATGATATTGATTCTTGCTATTGAATTCACATTATCGGCATTGATTTTCATTCCCGAAGTTAAACATAATTTTCATAGTTTACGAGTTCAAGTGCTATAAAGCGTATATGCTATTACCAATAAAGTATAACATAAAAATTGTATCGAGCGTTATAAAATACCAATGTCCTACCAATAAAATTTAATTAGAAAATAAAAAAAAAATCATGTAACCATAGTTAAATTTGAATTTCGATCGAACTTCGGCAGAAATTGATTTCTCAGCGCGCAACAACGAGCCCGCAACCTCGAAGTGCACACCAGCCACGCGTACGCGAAAGTCGCAGCATTTATCTCTCGATCTTATCTCTCCTTCACTCGCGTCTCTCTCTCTCTCTCTCGCCTATATTTCTATTTACAACTGGCACCATATACAACAGCGGCGACGCTGTAAAACCGTCTTATCAGCGTTAATAATTCATTCTATACCTTTTTCTCGTCTCTGTGCTCTATACTCGCATCTGAACCTATTACACGGCGCTTTGTCGTTAGCTTTGACTTTCGTCCGTTTCAATAGAAGTTCGTTCCGCTTACGCAACTATATACTATATATATAGCACAAACTCCTGTTTGCACTTAGAGGATCCGTCGCTAATTCCACGATTCGTCGCGTGGTTTCACTGAACTATATCTCCTTGTTTCTATGTCGTCAACGGCAAATAGGAGTACGACGAATGCAGTAGATTAGTTAATTTCGATCGGAATCCAGCTTGAAGGATCAAAATTTGTATAGATACTAAGGTAAAATCTAAATGATAGATCCGAGGATAGTTATACGTATATACTTTCCTTTACCCTACTTCCTTTCCCTGTTGTACAGCTTTCTTTCTGCCCCCACCCCCCCTCCCTTCATCTTCTGTCGCGTATAGCTCCTCGAGGGAGCTATAAACTTACGTTATTGATAACGTTTTTATTCACCACCACCGCTCTCTCTCTCTCTCTCTGCCTAGCGGCATTATTAAAGCCAGTGCAAACTTTGCCGAGATTTCCATGAATATATATTTTTTAGTTGGGCAAACTTCATTATACCCGAAATGATGAGTTTCTTACAGCTTTATATTTGCTATATAGATACATACGCATAAATCCTAAAGCACATTAAAAAAAAAAAGAAGAAAAATTAAAAACAATATATTTCTTATTTTTATGAACAAAATTGCTCATCTTTAATTGACCGGCCTCGTTTAATTTCGAACCTAAAGTGGAACATTGGAAAGCAATTCACACAGTTACGGCTAACTCTCTTACCTTCTTCAGTATGCATCTCGCGCGCGACGGCAGCAATAACCACGCTATCTCTTAATCATGCTAACAAGACGAGCGCAAATCTCGCTTATATTTCCTTTAAATAATTCACCAACCTTTAACCTGATTACAGTTGCCTTCCTCTCTCTCCCTCCGATACAACCATATCGATCATCTACTCTACCCGTCGCACACCTTCAACTCCTATACATTCGCCACATACTCGTAAAAATAAACGAGCCGCAACTTCATCATATCTTTCAGCCTCGCTATATACGCAGCATAACACACAGCATAACTATTATAACGAGTTATACACATTAACGTAATCATAACACAGCAAGAGAGTAGTTGCTGTATACCGATTATCGGCGTTGAATTAGAGGAAAGCATTGCGGCTCTATTGTTTCACATTTACATCGCACCTCCATTAACCGCGCGCGTGGTGATGTCGTCCTTACGTAACCCTCGTTAACCTACTTTTTTACTTTACCTGCTAGTGTACTGTGAGGTATATATCAGTTGCCCTTATCGCGACAACTCGCAGCATGCACGGAATATTATCAATCTTAGAGACGCAAAAATTCACTTACCGCATTGCTATCGCGTTATGATCCTTTCTTCTTCTTCCGTGCGCACATATACATTAACTTTCTCCTTCTCACGTACGGTACTGAGATTATTATGTACATGTATACGTGTGTGTGTGTTACTTACGCGTGGCGCATCGATTACTCGCGAGAGAGAGAGAGAGTAAAAGTCGTCGCATCTTCTCTCGAGAGTGGGAAGAGAGAAGAGAAAAAGACAAGGACACGAAAATGCGCGCGCTGAGAATACGGCTTCTTAACCACGTCTCGCCACTCGGGAGTGAACGCAGCACTCGCGAAAATGTCTCTCTCTCTCTCTCTCTCTTTCTATCTCTCTGCTCTTCGTATTCCCTTGACGACGAGCGTCTTTTGACAGTCTTTAGAAGCGCGGTCCGGCCTACTGCTGCCCCGAGCGAGTCACGCTTCCATTCGCCTTTTCATAAAGGCTAATAAAGTTCTTTCTTTTTTTCTTCTTCTTTTCTTCTTCCCCTCAGCGTAGTAGCAGCAGCAGCAGCAAGCCGCGGGCTACTTAATTGGCTGAAAAATTAAAACGCTCTCTTGGCTATATATAAGCGAACGCATGGCCCGTGACAATTGCCTCGTAATTGCGCGAAAATTTGGAATTCTGATTATTTTCTGGTAATTAAACGTTGGTTAATTCTAAAGAAGAAGAAGGTTGTAGCGTTATGATTAATATAAAGTATAAACAATATAGGAAGTAATAAAGATTGTTATAGGCGCGCTGTTGCAATGAATAAGGTAGCAATCATGTATATACAGTAGGACGAAGGAGAGTGAAAAGAACGAACGCACGACGTGCAGATGGGGCGAGGTAGATAATGGGACGTTACGATGTATGAGAAAAGCGAAGAGAGAGACAAAGGAAACTGGAAAAATGGTGGCGCGCAGGACTGATGAAAGAGGAGGGAAAGTTTTTGCATTCAATGAAAGAAAAAAAGAGAACGTAATGGGTATATGCAGTAAGAGAAATAACGTAAAGAAAGGAACAAATTATCATGTTTCATATTAATTAACATTGAATGAAAGGAAAAAGCCGGTGTTGTATATATACTTTGCAATCATTAAACGTACGAATGTAATGTTTATATTTGATATAAAAAAAAACACACACAAAGAAAAATATTAACAATAGCGTAGTCTGCTTCTAGTAATTCAATTTACTTTGATAACCTCGAATAAATTTAAAAACCCGTACACTATCAGTAGATCTAAGTCTCCTACTTGGCAAACATCATCCTTAGTTTACCCCTGAATTTTTATCACCACGATCATTTCCTGCCAAACTCTGACAATCTCGACATTTTCTCTGTTTACCCTCCTCCTTCCACCTTCTCTCTTACCTACCAGAAACTCTACTAATCAAAACCCAAGCTCCTCGGAATCCCCATCCGCTTGGATTCTCCATTAAACTCCATGAGCAACTACTGCACTTGGCACGCCGCTGCATCTCTCTCGCTCTCCTTGCTATTACCGAACCTTACGACACACATACACACATATATAGGAAAAAAAAGAAAAGAAACATATAGAAGGTGAAATACGTAAAAGCGTTGCGATTATTGTGCACGACGACGACGACGGCGTCTCGGCCTACGAAAGAGGTGGAGCACAAGGTGGGCCGTCGGCCAATTACCGCGCGTTTTGCGAAAACTGACGGCGGCGGTCTAAAAGCGTAGCCGGACAGTCCCACTTTCGGCTGAGATCTCCTCTCGGATATTACCTAGAGGGAGAGAGAGAGAGAGAGAGAGAGGGTTTAGAGAACGCGCGCACAATTGCACGCTGCGAGTTAATTTTACGTACCGGAACAGCCACACGGAGACAACCGGACGATTTAGGGCTCCAGGGGTGGAACGTGCATATATACACGCGTATGTGTTTATGTACATGTATATATACGTTAGAAGAGACTGTCACGACACAAAAGAATGACGACGCTAAGCCGTATATACACACACATATACGCGTCTCGCCGACTTAGAGTAGTAACCTCTCTCTCTCTCTCGCTCTATCTCTGATTGTCCTTTTTATTTTTAATCTTGGCAGGGCTGTGCGTATTTCGGCGCGAGCGCGTGCACGCGATTGTGCGCGAGGCTCGTTACGCGGCACCGAGCACAGAGAGAGAGAGAGAGAGAGGCGGTGGCATGAGAGTACAGTGTATACGCACGGTGTAGAGTTGCTGCCAGATTGCTAGCTTATAGTGTCTTTTGTTTTCTGCAAGGAGACGAGAGAAAGAGGAGGAGGCTACTTGTTGATTTTATTATGTGCGCGTCGTGCTCGTTGCGAAACTCGCGGGATTTATGATGCCGTGTGAGATAGAGAAAGAGAGAGAGATGAAGGGGAGAATTGAATTTTGCTAGTTGCTAACGGTACAGGATGGATAAAACGATATATCGTTTTGCCACTGAGATGATATAAAGTTGCGGTGGGGCGCTAAGCGCGGAGGTTTCAAAGGAATGGGAATTAGTCAGTTGTTTGTCGGGCAATCTTTTAAGATACAGTGTATGTGGTGAGGGAATATTTCAAAGTATGTTGTATATGCTACAAATTCTTAGAATGGTTTTCAGTGTTTATTATTGTTTCTGGTTTAAGACGATGTTTTTAAAACTCATTTTTTGCAGTATGAAGCTTAAATTTTGTGTGAAAGTTAACTTTAAGATGAGATGACTATGATTAAGTAAGAGAATATGATTTCTTAAAATATTAATCTTGTAATTGCAATCTTGGAATGGCCCTGTGTTACATAACATTGACAATATTATATCACTACTCACTCAAACATAATATATAGAAATCGAACAATATATCCAATCATTAGAAAATATCTTATAGACAATACCCAAACCCATCATCTTGACCAGTACCTTAATTTTTTTTTCATAACTCATCCCATTACAAAGCAAACCTCGCACGAGATCACCTTACTACAACACCAACCGCAGCAGCGGCGCCATATGATGCAACGCAACAGTGCCGCAAACCCAAAACTATCTTTAAACCTGTCGATGGCTCGGCGCTCTTCTATTTTCATACTCCTCATTTCGACAGGAATTCTTGACACGTGTTCGAAATAATGGTCAGAAGTTGGATGATGCTGCGCCCGACACGCGCTTGCAGCCGCAGAAATACTTCATATCCTGCGCGCACATTGATGTAATTCCTCTCTCCGCGAGTGTACCAGTAGCAGTAGTTTCCGACACGTGCGCGGTTTGGCCAAATATGCTATATTGTGTAGAGAGAGAGAGAAAGAGCTATAGCATTAACTCAGCCGTAACGGTTTACCAAAGTAGCCGAATGAAAAATTTTCCTTTTTCTTCCTTTTCTACGGGACACGATGGTGGTTGTGTTTCAAAGCGGTCGTTATACGCGTCTTCCGTATGTATATATAGCGAATCGTTAAATGGACATTAGAAAGGTAAATGCGGTAGTTGTTGTTGTGAGGTTTGAAAAGTAGTTGCGCTATATATACATAAGAAATATGAGAAAGATTTTTGTTTATTTCTTTTTTATATAATAATAAAGATATACATTAATAGAAGATGATATTTGATATTAAAGGCGTAAACGATAGGAAGAAATTTATCAAATTGAATTTGAAAATTCTCTCGCAGTAGAAACGGCCGGCCGAGTACGGTAAGACACGTGCACAATTTTAGGTAAAACTTGGCAGTGTAATTTTGTCTGCACGTTTACTTGGTTAACTTCCTACTATAAATCTTATTACCAACCATAATTTATACACCAGCAGATATATAACTTTCGTAGGTTACTTCGGGTTCCGAGCTAATTTAATATGCTCATTGCATTTCAACTTCTCACTGATTCTTCTCGCAAAGTGAGAAAAATATATAGACCTGTCTACGGTGAATTTTAGGATAAATCCAGTAGCAATACATGCAAATTTCATTGTATAGCTACGAAAGAAAAAAACCCATCAAAGCGTGTCGTTCAGCATCTTTCTACCGTAAAACTGCAACCACTTAAAACTTCAGACAGACGCGTACGTAGACGTGAACCGTTTACTCCTTGGTTTATCCACGCGTAACCCATTCATCCAAACTCCTCCTTCTCTTATACGATCAAAGCTTGTCGACGGCTCGCTCACGCGGATCCGATTCAATCAGCACTGGCAATTTGTCCTCGTCGTTCGTTTCGTTGTTCGCAGCAGCGAATGTTTTATTAATACTCGGTGAGAGTGTGCCGGTTACCGAACGACTTTGTACCACTGCTATGTTGGAAATATCGCTAGCTGAAGTGTGTGCTTAAGCGTATCGATAAGGCGAGTTTGATGGTACGGAGAGCTTGGATGTTGGTGTTGTTCAAGTTGGAGAGGAGAATGGGTGCAAGTAGTGGCGTAGTTGAAATGATGCGTTGTTGATGGGAAAAAAATATTTTATGGTTTCATTATTTCTTTTGTAACACATGTACGATTTTCGCGATTTCTCGGCCCAAAAAGAAGTCCAAAAATAACTTGTTTTTGACTGACGGAAAAATCTTTTGCGTCCGTTGCTCTAAAACTGCGTAAAATTGTAACAATTAAATTTGGTCTCTTATAACTTTATACCTGCATGTTTTTCCTAACTTTTTTTATTTGAAGATGAGACAAATTTTGAGAAAAATAAGAAAATTCAATTAATTCTTGTTTATTTAACCTTAATTTTGATACAACACCAGAAAATTAATTTAGCCTCGATTTTTAGACTTCAAACCTGGAAAATTAATACATGTGTTTGTAGTATTCGTTTTCAATTTGCAAAATCTCTTGCCTTCGACTCGCACTGTAAACTCTACACTCGGATTAAAAAGGTCCTCTTCACGCTATAGGTTGTTATAATATTAATATCATTCCTCTGCATAATCATTAATTATTTATAATACATGTACCTTGTTAACAATCATTTGAACAAGTAAGACTATTGAGTCTGCAGTTGTGAATTCAATAACACCTATAAATAGAAATGTAAACACACGTGAACACTATAATCGTCTCTGTATTTTTAATTACTATAATCTTCTGCATCAAATTAAATATTTTTCTCTCTCTTTTTATGTTCCAGGTATGCTCGGGCATTGAATTATTCTCTCGTTTTAGCACTTTTCCATACGTGAGTAGACGCCCAAGTACATATTGATTTATACGTCCAGGTCAATCAGTACAAATCAGTGTAAAGCCTCTGCCTCATTTGCATTGTGATAACGATGAAATTTATTGTTTTCCATTTATACCGAGCTATTAAATTTCTTTTACATTTTTTATTGAACTAAGCAAACTTAATTGCTTTTACATCGTTTTAAATGGTATTTTTGCAAATATTCAATTATTTTCTAAAGATAAATTTTTAATTTTCATAGATATAAAATAAAATAGAAAAATTTATCATGTTTAAACAAGCATTTTTAATTTTTAAAAATCACGATATTGTTTCTGTCAAATGAATGATTCGTAAGTAGTTTACAATATTTAGTAACACTTAACAAAATTCTTATCTATAATTCTTAACGAATCCCGTTCCAGGTACATAGTATTCTTTGCACAACAATTTTTTCTTACGCACAACGATACTCACCATGACAATCATTCGCCTCTAATTCTACCTCGCGCACTTCGCGAATTACTCCTAATATACGCACACACACACACATCGGGCAGTTAAAAACCCCGCGTCTCGCCAACAACCCTCATAAACGCCAAGGCATTTGGCGTAGAAGGTTAATTTGCGGAAAATAGCAAAGGCTCCTGCGCGCAAATATACGCTCGCTTATATATACAGCTTCCTCGTTCTGTGCGACGCAAAGGAGACTGGCAAGCAGGACCAGCGAGGCTCGCAAATATTTGGACAGTTCTGCGGTCGTTGTCGTGATGGGAGTAGTAGTAGTAGTTATAGTGAGTAGTGCAGAGGTATTTATGGGGATGGTAGTCTTTTTTAGAGAGGGGTTGCGAATCTATTATAGCTGGGACTGTATAAGAAATTTGTTATAAAAAAATACAGACTGTAACTTATTCCTTTCATATTTCTTTATCTGTACAGGAAACGATACTTAAAGCCTCACGTAAAATAAATGTCTCGTACGAAGCAATGAAAACAACCAGGAACAGTAGATTACACCACCCGCCTAGTAATGTCTTTAATAACCATGTGAACCCGCACTAATCTCTGTCATCGGAATCCATTTCCCAATAAACACACTTCACACTGTACTTAAATATATACACCACACCACTGCGCTGCGAAAAAATGCACTTTTTTATGTATTTTCCCCAACGACAATTCGCAGTTACACGATTACACAATTCTTCGCACGCGAGATAAGTTACACGTGGAGACGCAAGCAACTCTTCTTTGTTCGCGTACGTATACGTGTACATTCGGAAAAACTTTCTCTCACTGGCCGCGGCGGGGATAAGTCAGCCGCACGAGGAGGAAACCGATTCTTTCCAGTTTACGCGTGAGGGGACGACGCGAGTAAAAGATAGAAAGAAAGAAAAATCTATTGTGTCGCCCAAGCTGATTTATATGCTCGTACGTGTGGTAATATGGTTTAGGTTTAGGTTATTGGTATAGTATATATATATATATATTGATCGATCTGTTGATAGGTTTAACGAACTTTGCGAGAGTTGTTGGTTTTAGTTGTTGTTTTTTTTTTGCGTGTGTCTCTTCGGCTGAGGGGAATGGATTGGTCAAGGTTGTGGGTTGTGTTTTCTTTTTCGGTTGGTTGGCTACAGTAGCGTAAAGGTTTTTGTATCGTCACGTTGACGTAACGGTCGCGAGGAAATGTCGCGCTTTTACCAAAAACGCACGTAGACCGCGTGTTATAATATATATCTCGTCGTCTCTTCTTACGCAAAATTAAAAAGAAGAAGAAGAAACCATTTTAACGAGCGAAATGCAGATTTGAAATATTAATCCTCGAAAGAGGGTCAGCCGGCCGTACGCGTAGACTCTTTGAAAAAGTGCAAGGTACCGTGAAACATAGTAGAAGAAGGAAAAAATTGAATTGCGCGACGTTCTCTCTCTTTACTGACGCTCACGTCGTCAAAAAGTAACTCATTTAATTTGAAATTATGTAATGTCAAGGGTTCATGTATATACTTATAAAGAACGTTTCGCGAATTTCGAGTTGAAAATTTTTTTAAGTTTTCTACTCCCGCAACGCTTCGACTACGTCCAATATTAAAATTCTCGGCAACGACTTTGCCTACCTGCACAACTTCTTGCGTTCAAGTTGGACGAAAACACTTTACCCGATTAATGAAAAGAAAAAATAAACTCTCGCTAAATTGCATGATGATGAAATTCCATTCCGCAACATTCAAAGTCATTTTTTACAGTTTAAAATGCTTCATAAAATTTTAACAACAACCCACACGTGTACACCACGTTTAGTCTCTCCGAAATCTTCACCACCCATTTTCAACTAAAATCCGAACAAATCACCTTTCTCGTACTTGTCGTATATATATATACGTTCCCTCCTCTTCGAAGACCAAAATGAAATTAACTACCACCACTAACTCACGTACCTCTTCTTCGGTCAGCTCACTCGCGCACTCACAGTACGCTTACGGTCGCGCGCATAATACGCGCTGCTGTTCGAGAGACGAAAATGCTCTCTTGCCGTCTCTCTTCATTAGGCTCTGAACGATTTACGGTAGAGAGACACTGGTGTGTGTGTGTCCAGTCGCGCGCGCACGCTCTGATTGACGGGGCATTTAATTTTATTCCCTCAGCTCGGCTCGATTGTAACAGTTGTTGCTGTTCTTTCTTTTTTTTTACTTACTTACTCCGTGATGCGCCATTTATTTTCGGAACGTGGGTTCCGATAGTTTTTCTTCTTCGAGGGTTCGTTACTTTCGCGCGTGACTGGTTAATTAGGATGAGGTGGGAAGATGTTGTCGCTGCATCTTGTGATATTTTCTTTTAGTAATTAATGTACAGAGTGATGTATATATATAATTAGGTAAGTTTTGGGAAAATAAGAGAACGAGAAAGACAGTGTGGGTTATAGGTTTGGTAGAAATTGAATAAGAGCGATGTATGCGACGATGATGGTGATGATGTAAGGTGTTCGGCTGATGTTCCAGATTGGGCTTTTATATACGATCTTTTATGAGAGATCAGTGCGGTTATGTAATTGATTTATCGTGATCGTCTTACTACCGACCGAAGCGTCTTCCTTGTTCTACATTTCGAAATTCCAGGACAACTTTCTCCTTCACATTTATAAAAAATAAAAGATAAAAAGGAAACCCAAATATATATATCTCTGTTTTATTCATTCACTAAATGAAAAAGAAAAAAAACCAACAACATAACAGAATCAACGTATCGCCAATTTCATTAGGTAACAAAGGAGACATCCATGCGGCTCTTCTTCTTTGCACTTTCCTCCTCTCAAAAAAAAACGTATCTCGGCGCCTGCCTGCCAGAAATAAAACGTCATTTTGCAAAGGCCAAAGAGCAAAAGCCAGAGAAAAATTCTCCCTTCCTTACCCCTTAGGGCGAAAATTAATATCCTACTTCATTCTTTGGATCTCTCACCTAAGGGCTCGTATATCGGCATCAAAGGCGCGGACCAAGGGAAAAACTCTCACTTGGTACTCACGAAAATCAACGAGCAGCGGGTACGCGCGCGCGTCAAAGAAAGAGCCGCCACTGTGTGCTGCCGGATAAGCTTATAGTAGTATGCGAGAAGAACGCTAGCAGTACGGAAAAGCTGCTGGAAGTGTGTGATACGGGAGTTTAATAAATATATGTGGAAGGGTGGAAATTTTCCTTTTTTCTCTCCTCTCTCTTTTCTGAGCATTTGGAGCTTAAAATAATTCTACGAAAGGTATTGTGTGTTTTTAGTTATACCGTGTGAGAGTTTAACGTAGTCGTATTATATTATAGTTCTAGGAAACTTTAATATTCGATGTGAAACTTGAAGTGATTGTTCGAACGTTGAATAATCAATGCTAGTTTCTATTGGTGTGCGTTTTTTTTACGAATTTTCGTACTACGAATAGGAAGAAGGAAAAATATTGGAATATTTGCAATGCGTTTTAATAAATGAAATTGTAAAAAGAAAAATGTAGGTTTCTACATTGTATAGCAAAAAACTTTCGAATTAAGTAAATACCGTGAAAAAAAAGTAACTTGAATCCTTCATCGTTGTGAATTTCATTTTTTAGTAAAATTATTCTATCTAAAAAATTGCCCTGAGTATCCCTCGAATTTAACAAACCGCTAAAAGCGCAAACACATCCGAACCTTTCATCTTCTTCTTTTTTTTTTCCTCAAATAATCCGTCATGACGGATTCTCTACACAAATATTCCCTCCGCCTCCTGAAACACCCGCTATTATATCTCCAAAAACGTCGGCGCACACCCTACACATACATATACTCGTCCCTGAAGAATAATAGTGCTACATTTGTTGGAACTCGATCCAAGTAGCAAAAAAAAAAAACATTTTCGAGAATCCGAATTCACGGCGTCAATCTTCTTATATTAAAAATTAGAACGTCGATCTGATTCATTCATCGAGTGTGAAGAAGGGGAGATTCAACGGTTTTACATGTCGCCGTACTAGTGTTGTATATGGTTGCAGCCATATATTGATTTTTTTGTAGAAGTATGAACGTGGACGGTGGTGTAAACGTATTCGTGCGTGTGCGGGGCTTTTGAGGGTGGGCTAATGTTTTTGATTAATATGGATAGAATTTGTAAGTAGTAAAAGAGTACGTATAAGTAGCGATTTATGGAAATGATAGTTTAATCAGTATTTACAATAGATTCGTTAAACGTTAAATTATTATCGACTCTCGAAATTTCATCTTTTATTTTCATATATTTACTCTGCATACATTACGTTATATTATACGAATTACACTAATTATTACTACATGCAGTCGATTAATTAATAATCTTTACCACAGTATCTATTTTTATATCTTCTTAGCATCATTTAAAAACCAACCAATAAACACCAAAAATACCGACTAAACCGTCATCTTTATATCTCTTTCCAAAGATACCCCATTAATTAACTTCTCTCGCTCCTCTATATCCCATTAAACCGACTTTTTAACGGCTTTCCTTCCAAATTCGCCATAAAAATGTCCCCCTATACCACCAACACACCAATCTCTCTACCATAATTCTTCTCCTCGCTCTTGATTTACCATCACATCACCTTTCCAAAAACCTTCCTCCTCTTCCTCCTTTTTCCACTCCCAAACATTCAATACCACAATCACCACTACCTCCCCCCGCATCCACGTACATCCCGCAAATCACTTCTATACCCGCAAGAAAAGAAAAAAAATACTGCCCTTCGTAAATCCCAATCCCTCATCCTTCTCCTATATACAATTCAATCTCTCTCTCTCTCTCTCTCTCTCTCTGTTTCCCCTCAAATGACAAAAAATACCATCATATACACCGTATATATATAGTCCATCTTACGAAAAAGAAAAAAAGAAAGCTCACTCGCTTTTGCTTGTTTGCTCGCTAGCTCGCGCACGTGCTGCGGGGGAGTGCACACGCACTGTTCTCGTATCGTATATAGGAGGGGGAGTTACAGTCCATGTGCTGTGCTGCTGCTGCTGCTGCTGCTGCTACTTCTAGCGGTGTGGCGGCGCTCGATCAAGCTGCGCGCGCGCGGCGGTAGCGGCGGCGAGAAAGAGAGAGAGAGATAGATAGAGCGAGAGGTGGTATACGGCTCGACGAGAGTCAAACCAGTGTGTAGTCAGTCCTCGCGACGCGCTCGCCGCGGCAACTCGTCGTGCGTGTTGTCGGTTACCGTGTGATTTACATCTATATACACATATTTGCGTATATGAATATCTGAGAGAGAGAGTATATTACATCGTATATCAGTCTATTAAATATATAAATATAAAGTTCACCTTCTTGTTCTAGTTATTATTTATATTATTGTTGTTATTGTTGTTATTGTTGTTATTATTATTATTATTGTTATTATTATTATTGTGGCTGAATTGAAAGAAGGATTGATTTGAATAAAGAAAAATTGTTTCGAGGCCCGCAAGTGCCGCGAAGATGACATCCGTCGCGATAAGTCCAGTGATGACGATTATTATCAGCCGGTGGAGATGAGAAAAAATAGAATCGTTGTACCGTGATCATCATCTCACCGTCGTCATCGCCACATTCACCGCTGTGTGATCGTTCTATACCTTCATCGTCGTATACTGACACTTCTGCAGTATATAGACACACACACACAGACGCACACGAGTTGAATCATCATAAATATTGTGCTTTGTATATACAAGTAAATTAAAAAAGAAATACACTAGTGGACTACTATTACATCGTCAAGTGAGGATAACCAAGTGCTGCATACAAACATACGTTTGTATATATATATACAATAGATATAAACGGACAGATATATACGTACACATATATAAATATACAAGGTCAGGATGCACCACACAACGCCGTGGTACCTGCCCTGGGGCTTGAAGTTAGTGCCGTTGTCGTTACCACCAGGACACCCGGCCTCCGGTATACCCAACCCGACGCTACACCTTCTACCACCTTTACCCGGGATCTATGCGCCAGAACCACGCAAGGTACGTGTTCGTATATATAGTATGAAAACGAGAACGTTTGTCTCTGCAGTCAAGGTCGATACGATTGGTATATAGAATCTTTTTTGATGATCGCGGGATGTAAACATTAGCGTATATAGCGGTGCGTTTTTCTTCTTTATAGGATATATCTGTATAGATTGATCGATGCTAGTATATATGTATATAGTCCGAGCTCTTTTACGTACGATTATACTCTCGGCTCTTTTTGATCTACGCTGCCATGAGCTTTGAGGTAGAACCGAACCGTTTACCTCGTCTGCGCTTGATATAGTTTATGAGTTTAGAAGCGAGAGCTGCTTCACAGACACATACATACATATTTGCCACGTGTATGCTACTACTACTACTACTACTACTGAGCGCGTGATTTTTCAGCACCGCGTGCGGTTGTTGTGTGTGTTATTGATCATTTACGTGAGGTTAACAAAAAAGAAGTGTCCGTTGTAAGTAGCGCATTGTTATGGTTAGTTTATTTATTTACGTTAATGTATACATAGTAGGTGCGGGTGGTGGTGGTGCTAAGCTATTGTATGTGTGTGTATTATCCGCACACCTGTGTGAAATACGCGCGCCGGTCACTAAATTAACCGGATAATTAGCAATTACGCTGCCGCGCTGCTCGCGCCTGTGCGGACACGTAATAATAACAACTTCCTATGATTTCCCGCGCGGTATATATATATATATATATGTGTGTGTGTGTGTGCAGCATGCGCTAAGGTATCTCCATAGGATATATTCCGGGTGTACGTAAGATTTACAACGTGTGTGATCTACAAATTACGTTTTTCTGCGGATACAATTGGAGGTTCGTAGGTTGGTTGGTGTATAAGTATGTATATGAAGGGAATGTATAAGATTTTTTGGTTGTATATATATATAATAGTTGTAATTTGACGAGTGGGATATAAAAGATGGAGAAATGAGAGTTTGATTTTTCAGTGCGTTTAAGAGCAGTCGTAAAATTGTTCGTAATATACCAGAGGTTATGTCACGGTGCAGTGATTGTGCATATATTGGTCTATGAAAAAGTTCCGCGCGGCGACTATGTATGTTTACACGTGTTCGAACATAATAAAATAGTAGATAACTTTAGCTTTGAATGGTAATTTTATCATATAACCATTTAACCGTGTGTACCTATATATTAACCTATATACGTACATGCAACATTCAGAATTCTTCCTAAACACTATAAAACCACATCCTTCCAACAATCAAGCAAACTTCCGCCACCGCACATTCCGCTCCCTTTACTTCAAAGCTCAAAAAGAAAGCCCCGGAATCGTCATCTCCTCGTACGTGTACGTGTATATGTGTCCATTGTTCCCGCAAGTCTCGCCACGATTCCACGCGAGTTGTTAACTATAACCTTCTTTTTCTTTTTCCCACTCTCCAGCTCGATTTCAAGAAGTCGTGCGCAGCTTTCCGCGCGCGTTCTGATCGAAACGGGGTGGAAACATTTTTATGCGTTTTCGAGATGACGGCGCGTATATCGACTGCGTGAGTGTAGCTTTACTTTTATATATATATGTATACCACGTACATATATGCAGTTATTGAAAATTTTTATCACTTCACGTGGAGGGCGCGGGAAAAATGTAGTAATATATAGTAATAAATTTGATGCGTTTTTTTTTTGGGGTTCGGTATCTTTTTTCTTTTATTATTATTTTTTTTTAATTCATTTGTAATGTCGATACAAAAGTATTTTTTCATGTACATCGCACGTGCATCGTTGATATCACCGCCGCTTTGTTGCTTTTTATGATTAAATAAAGTTACGGCATGCAAATATGAGAGAGAAAAGTCACGTCGACGCACGCGACAACGACGATGGCTTCAAACATCACGCGCCTGCGCTTTTTTAATTGTAAAAATGAATTGTCATCATAAAACGCGTGAAATCACTTGTATATAGCAACGTTGTGTGTATATCTGTACTATTTTGCATTTGTCATTTAGCAGTGTGCCATCGCGTTGTTATTTCAGCTTGCATTCAGTGCTTTTACGAGAAATTTTATTGGTCGAGAGAGATTTCATTAAAATAAAAAAAGGGAAAATAGGAAGAAAGTGTTGTGCATAATGAAGCGATATGTCTTTTTTATCCTAATTATAATCCAAGCTTTGCAAAAACCGCTATATAAAAAAAAACCAAGAAAAAATTCATGGTTAAGATATTTCTATGATATTTCAATACGAATAATAAATATTTTATTCGATCTATTGTCAATGTCGCGGTATTTTTCATTTCGCTTATATACCACGGTTTTCGCAAAAAAAAAGAAACCCACGACGGTGTATGACTAAAAAAAAAGAATGAAACAACCTGCTGACACAAAACACACTCAGACATTCATATTACCGAAAATCATATTCGTCATACGAGGAAAGCCGCACTTCCTCCCGGCTCGCGAGTATTTTGATGTTTTTTCTTTCCTCCGGCTATTAAAGGCGCTCTCGCCAACACTTTTATTTGTAGAGCCGTATATTATATATATATATTTGGGTTTCGGAACTTTGGCGCCGTATGTTTGCACGTTGTATTTTGTTATTCCTCGCGACAATGCCGCGTCTGTGTGTATGGAAGAAAAGGATTTTGGTTCGTGGCGTGCCGCTTGCGTCTTTGTAAGGGGAACAATAAACGACTGAATGCCACGTTTAGTTATTAATTTTGAAGATATGTGTACCGTAAATTCAATACCCTGGTATCTTTATATTGTATTACTACATTATATATATGTACATAATACAAAGTGTTATTTTATACAAATATAAAATAAAAAACATGCTATATATATACGTAAACAATCGACAGGAGTCACCTCGCGTCCATCCGCGATTACTTCGTTATATACGCCGGCGGTCAGTATAGTGCCACAGGCGCGGCTCGAATATCTTGGGCAATGTATATATACTGTGACGGCTCGTTACAACGCAGGTATATATATAGGGCCTCGTTTTTTTCGCGACAACACTATTGCGACAACACGAAGAATTGATGTAATACAACGCGTGAGCGAGAGTTTGATTGTAGTGCGTTTGACGACCTTGTTGTAGATAAACCAGGCCGTTTTGATTAAATCCACCGTTTTTAATTATACTAGTAGCACACGTGTAATAATAACGTTACTTCGTACCTGGAACGAATGTACCTTTATCGTTTATAAAACTGACCAGTCTGTATATATGAGTTTATCAACGTGATATTTTTTTATCGAATTCAAATAATGTCGGATATAATCCGCATAGTTTAAGAATTAACTCTTCAATTAATAATAGCAATAAATTTTTCATTCATATAACATATACACAGATAGCCCAGCGTTCCACTACACTCATGTGTATGCGTTCAATGTGCTTTCGAATTGCGTCACGCGTACTTGGGGTTTCGACCGTACGCGCGGTTGCTAAAAATCTCCCGCACGTATTAATATAACAACACACACACACGCGCGCAGCTATCGACACGCATATATAGATGTTATCCGGTAAATCGATACTTCGTAAATTACATATATAGCCTATATATCTACGCACCATCTATATACTCCCATTGACTATTACCAAAATATATCTATACTTGTACAAGCACTCGTAACGCGTGTATATATTATACACGTACCATACTAAAAAAAACCTTTAACCGCGCGTAAATTACCATTAAAGAATACATGGGGCTGTTAAAAGTTCAGCGAGGTATACCACCGTCACGGTGCCGCAGCTGCGCAGGGGGACGTATATACTTGTTGCGTGTGCACGTACGCGCGTTGTATACTGCAAACGCGGGGAACCGCTAATTGACTGTGATGCTGTTGTGCGCGTTTGGGATTTTTGATAATCAATTTGGTACCTGCGCACGTGCGCATATAGATATAAATAAGTGTCAGGTGGATATATACCTAATCTCAAAGTTTTTGTCAAAGTGTCTTTTTTCTCGTGTTTTATAATGTCGAAGGTGGTGAATATTCAGATTTGAAATATTCAGATTTTCATATTGAGGATAAAATCAGGTATGTTTTTTGCTGGTGATAGTGTCAGAGAGGGACGGGTTTTTAGAATTCGATGTTATTGCTAGCATTGAATATATATATGTATATATCGTTGCCAATAAAAATTTGTAAAAACTTGCTATATAAATTTTTTCACACACGCTGGTGGTTCAGTATACGTATGTCACAGTACGAGGAAAATATACATTTTATTCGTCGATAAATAATAGAACTCAGTTACGTTCAACTATATGTATAATCCTAACTACAATCATATGTATACATTTACTATGAAAAATAAAGCGAGCAAATCCATTTCTATCGGGTTACTCTTTTTTTGACAACAACAATACAGCGTTTTTTTTCTCCTCTCTGAAAACGTTTACGATATCAGTTTTTTCCCCTATATCCTATATACCAGCAGCCATTGATGTTTGCGTTAAAGATTCACGGATTTACAAAACTTGGCCGCGCGCGTTTAATCTCGCGATATAGTCGCGCGCAATTGCGTCCCCGGACAAAAAAAAAGCGAAACGTGCCGTTTCGTTTATTAAACAAATTGTACGCGCGTTCCCTTCGTTTCTCTCTTCTTTTTTTTTTCGTTGTTCTATCAGCATACGCGAGAGGGGAGAGTTGAAAAATCTACTTTGACAATTGAATTTTTTTGCGCGTTTATTGAATGCTCGTTGTGTAAAAAAGGAATTCATTTTAGAATTCACGAGAGTACGTGCGTGAATATACAAAAATTCATGGTTGATTGTGTCTATATAACTGAATAAATGTAACGAAAAATTCAAGTGCGAAGAATCAAATGTATATATAGAGCAAACTTTAGCGCGCTGAGAAAGATATATCCGTAAAGGTGTACGTTAGTAGTATTTCTATGTATTTTTTAAATCAATTGTCGTATGTTACAGTTACATGTAATACAATCATTAGTTTTTGAATAACAATATTATTGAAGGCAGAGATCTATATATAGGCATGTACTTGAATAACTGAGTTGTACGTTATTATGCCATTTTTTTCTCAAAAGTAATAAATTTCCTATACATTTTCCAGTAAAAATTACTGTAATCCGTTACACCTTCAGGGCATATGCAAAAATTCTCTTGAAAATATTACTATAATTTATAGTTCAGAAAAAAACTTTAAAAGCCGCCGCAACAACAATAACTAGCACTATAAACCATAATAATTTGCCTTAACGATCCACGCATATACATCTTAGAATTATAGTAACTACCATTAATTATTACCAATGAAAAGAAAAAATTTTTTCTCAGTATGTTAAACGATATAATCATTACCAAGTCAAATCGCCACCTTCTTTCTTTACTTACAACCTCATCCCTATTCTTTTAATCCCTCCTAATCCTGCATCCCTTCCACCTCACGCTATCCGCTTATACCTTAAAACATTCTCATCTTTCCACCCTACAAAAGCCTATATACGCATTACTACGTAAAATATGAAAAATTCGTCGCTGCAACCACCGCAATTTAAATACTTTACTCCTTCGCGGATATTTTCTTTCGCGCTTCGATTCGCGAATTCCACGGCGGTTGGTATACGCGCGACGTTGAAAGCGAGATATATATACATCTCGGGAGTGCACTTAGTCGTCGCAGGGAGAAGAAGAAATTTTTGCCGTTTCTTTCGTTTGATTTTTTTTATACGGAAGTAGTTTTCTCTCTTGAGTAAGAGAGAGAGAAGAAAGAAGTAAGATTATTATGTATACTTTATGGATGGAAAATGACGTTTAATTGACTCGAGGAGTGATGGGAAGAAGACGGAAGTGAAGAGAAATACGATTTTCTCGGTATGAAAATTGTTTCGATAAAAATATTGCTATAAGGTATAATCGATCGATATACCAGTTCTCTCTATGTATGAATACCAATCCAAAGGTTTTCGCATAATGCGGATATAGCGAGGCAGTTTTCTATTTTAAAAGGCACTCGCAGTATACACACGCACACGTCATACGATTGATCGAAGTCTCGTGCACGCAATCCTCGTGCTTGTGAATATATATACCGTATGTATCCGTCATTTTGCTGTGATATATATATATTCATTGTGTGAGTTTGTATATATGAAGGTTTGGTACATTTCTTTCGATCGACGTTTATTTAATTAGAAACGTGCTATACGGTTAGCGACACGATGGCATTTCAGTCGAGGATTACATCGATTCGTTTGGCTTAACGGTTAGGTTGTAAAATTAAGTTTATCCCCATTAATAAGTACGAAAACATCGTTATCTTGCGTATTTACCTTGTATACCACGCTGCAGTATAGTTGCCGTAATAGGCGGGATAAATATCTTCGTATAATCTTTATTGGAAAATTTTCATCCCCTCGTGGTTCTCTCTATATACTTTATTTTTTTTTCCTCATTACATCGTTTCTGTTCTTACTTCATTCATTACTTCTCGCTGCAAACATTGTTGGTGTTATAAAACAAAATTAATATTCATGAGCATATATATCTTTCGAAATACTTCACTTTTGGACATTCTTTTCCTAATGACTATAACTATTCGAACGGTACAGCAAAAAAAGACAATTTTTCATTTCAAGTACAGCAAGTTTAAATTAAATTTACCAAAACTCCTTGGTACTTACTCACCCTCCCCTAATGTTTACACGCTGCTTCACTGGTTCCGCAAAAACTCGTATACCACTTCATCAGTAGCAGCAGCTCCGCCTTCCATGCGCGTCACGCAACAACTCAGCAACGATGCACGACCGCCTCCGCAACTGTTTAAAATTTAAATTCCACTTAATTCTTCGACAGCCAGAATGTCTCTCGCATACATCTCTCACTCCATGGGTAGTAGCGTCTCTACCCTCAAAATGTATGATCCGCGTAAATATCGGATCAACCAATCAGAGGAGCGTTGGAGAAATTACGGGTCGTCTACTACCCTGTATATGCATGATCCACTTTCGTTGGAACAATTCTGGATGTCACCGGGGTGTACTGGAGTATAAAGTTTTGCGATGATGTTGATATGGGGAGGGATATGGGACTTTTGATTGACTAAGGTTTCGTATTTGGGGGATGTTGTGATAGGGTGGATGGAATAACGATATGTTTTGGTTGTAAACAGCTGACGAAATATAGATCTGGGGAAAATAATATATGTGTAATGTAGCTATTAATGTAGTTTTTAACTATAATAAATTACTTATTTTTGTTAACTTAAAGTACAATATTTTGCTTTTAATTGTTGATTATGTATACGAATTCCAAAAAGGTTTAGCATTGGTACTGTTTTTATAAAAGTGCTTCTATTTGAATAATAAAACTCCAAATTAAATTTTTAGCATTTCATACTTTTATTTATCAATTCGATGCATAAAATATCTCAAGCTTCTAATTAAACTCGACGTCTTACGAAGCACAAAATTTACCTGACAACGATAACGATCCTCCTCCTCTCTATCAGCTAATACTTAAAGTTAAAAAAATTTTCGGAACATCTCTTCTAAAGCCTATTTAAACTCTTTTTTCCCCTCTCTCTCTCCCCTCCACTTCTCTGAAACTTTACGCTGAACTACCTTAGACTTTTAATTGGCTCGAATCGAACAGCGCATCATCTCGTCAAACGTCTACTATACTTTTTCTTCCCTCTTCTACTTCATCCTTTCCATCTCCGTCAAAGCTGCGCTTATACTTGTTCACGGGCTCGAGAGATAAAAAAAAATGAATGTTAGGAAGGAGTTCGAAGGTGGATGGAAAATATCCTCACGGACAATAGAATTACGCAAGGATTTTTAAGTAGCAGTAAGTCTCTCTCGATATTCTTAATCAGGCTAAGTGCGAGCGCGAAACTTTTATTCATGGGAAATCGAATTTACTCGTATAGCGATAGGGGGAAGGAGAAAAGCTCTCGCGCAGGTGCGCGCGTACGATAAATGGCGGAGGGTGAAATTATGCAGGATTTATCGTGCGCTTGTGTGTATATATATAATATGTATTTGTAAGAACGACGACGAGTTTTTTTTTATCATTGAAATGTAACCCTGGCGGGAAAATATTTTTTAACGCGAGCTGTTGAGTGACATAAGTAGACGCAATGTATGGATGTGAAATGAAATAAAGTCTCGTGTATAACTGTTATAGTACACGTATGCGTATGTATGTTGAGAGCACGAGAGTTTTTTAATAACTGGGAACTGCGTTATGAGTGAGAGAATAATATTTGTAATTTTTAATGAAGAAAGGCAAATACGAGAGATGCATGCGAAATGAAGTTGCAGTACCTCGAGAAATTATAGAAGCAAAGGAAAGTTGGATAAAAAAAGTATACGCAAAGTATTTATATAAAAATATGAAAGAATAACAACGAATGTACTGGAATTTTTCACGTTTATATATACCAACACCGTTAAATTACACAACAAAAACTCTTCTACACACTCACCTCTATTTAAATATTACGTATACGCATTATAACCACTTACCTAAACCAAATCTCCCTTCAACCACAGAGACAACAAAACCCTCTTCCCTTCAACTCTTCATCAGTAGAAGACGAATCAATTCTTCCGCTGTACGTCGACCACGTCGGCGGCCTACTCCTATACGTTCTTATCGATGGGTAGTTGCTATATACGTATAGAGAACCCAACAGCCGTCAGTCAAAGGAACGGCGGAGGTTCGCCTCCGGCGTCAGGCAACGGCGAAAATTTACGGCCCACGCGTATATAGCTATAGAGCTCGCGACTTATTTTTGGCCGCTGGCCATCGCGTGAGCGTTCGCGTGTATATATATACATATATATACGTGGCGATGAACGTCGCATAAACATGCGCAATGAACGGCCGCATAATTCGATCCGTATGTGAGAGAGATTTTTTTTGGGGGGGTTATGTAGCGTATGTGTATGTGTGGTTGGAGAATGTTTGGGTTTCGATGATTAACGGAATGAGGATGAGGTATTAGTGATTTGTTGGTGGAGTATTTGAGGAGTTGGGTTAGGTACGGATTGATAAGTATATATCTTTATCGGTAGTTATAGTGTAAAGTCGTTAGTGTGCAATATTTTTGTAATTTTAAAGGTATAGATAGATAAAGATCTTTGTAGCTTACCTATAAATTCTGGGAGTTGTGTAAGCTGCGTCATTTAATTTATCGGTTCTTTAGAAATCCGATGTTTTGATACACGAATTACTATAGCCTGTTACCAAAGACGTTAATTTTGTTATATGCCAAGGTTAATTATACAGTTAGATACCAACATTCTAATGGACTGATAGAATACACGTGCGCTCACTCCAAATGACTATAAATATATGCGCACTATATAGTTACACTGTATATAGCGAAAGAAAGAGGGGAACAAAAACGAAGGAAATGTCGAGTCGTTAATTCTTCATATAGTGTGACGCACTTCGCTGTAATATTGGGCTAACGCTCGCACGTGTGTGTGTGTGTGTATATTTTTGTAGATAGTAAAACAGACGAGGGGGGGGGGGGTCGGATTTTACGGGCTTTTAATACGCGGATTGAAATAAGGATGAAAATGATGATGTTTGAACATTTTTATATGCTCTTAAGAATTTTCGCTAATGTATTTCATCGGGATTTATCGCGTCGTTAAGGTGAATTATTGGTTCAGTATTATACGTTTTTAATTTAGTAGAGAAGATTAAACGAACGCGCATCGTCTCGTATACGCACTTATACCGAGAAATGAAATTATTTAGTCGACGATGTTGTACATATTGTGCAATATTAACGTTCCGGTAGCTCATTTACTCTGAATGATTAAATATTTTACTTTTATATATGCCATTCTTATTACTTTTGTTTGACTATGCGTGGATTAAAAATTTTATCAAAATACCAAACGCGCGTGACGTGTTCCGCGAAAAAAGTACTTATAAAATAGGTTATATTTGTATATATTACGAGTTTTTTCAGGTACACATATACATCATAATACCGTTCTAGAACAACGACGCGATACGTAATTTCTCAAAAATTCAACAAAACTCGCGCGTTATACGAGTGACCCGTAGCAAAGCCGAATTATTGCATTGTGAATTTGGCAAACTACGTGAGCGTGACGCGTATACCACATTCAATGCCCCGTTCGCGCGTGGTATATTTTTAAACCGTTTTGTCAGTTTTACTGTTTAAAATTAGAAAGTATAGTCGAATTCCCGGCTAATATAATAATTATAATATACTCCAGGAGTGCACGAAATTAGATGTTCTTTCTTTCTCGTTAAAGTGTGTGTGTACGGTGTGTTATGTAACGCGAGTTTACGCGCACTGAACTATCGATGCGGTGGACGAAAGAAGAGGTGGGAGGAGGAGGAGGGGTACACTTATGAAACAACAATGTTTCGATGCGATAATTAGACTACTGGTATAATTTCTATACGCGGCGTTGACAAATTATGGGTCGAACTGATTTATTATTTATAAAAGGTGTTACGTCATACACCGTATCTTTCTGGATTCTTTTTTTTCTGTCACTTTGCTGTGGAGAGTGTATGCGTGATGGTATTTTGATAAATTGGCGATGTAAGTGGTTGTTCTTTTTGCAAATTACGTTTGATGTATCGACACTGAAATTATGTGAACTATATTGTTATGTAATATTCTAGTAATAGAATATAACCTGATAAATTAATTAATTATAATTGTTTTCACATTCTCGCTATTTTACTCTCTGATTTTATAAAACATTTTTTTTTTAATTTTTTCAATTAAAACTATTTTTATTTAACATTTAAATATAACCAAAACATTATCAATACAGCAATTTCAATATTCCCAAAAACACCCAATTCTCTTTTTCAATCCGCACTATCACTTTCTTATCTATTCAAAAACCAGCAACCCTCACTTCATCAATCTCCAAACCCCAATCAACCATCGTTGCGATCCATGCAGAACCTCGCGCGTCGCTCTTCTGAAAATACTTGGAATACTTCGTATGTCGACTGCTCCACCACGTTTTCGGCTAAGCCTATTAATTATTCGCCGGCACCTTCGTCCTCCCCCTACACATACACCGTCCAATCGATATCGCCAGCGTCTATCTTTTTTTTCTCTCTCTCTCTCTCTCTACCTCCTGACTAAATCAACGAGTCGGTCGCTCGCTCGCGCGCGACGTCGAAAACACGTGAAGACAATATATCGCCACCCTCGTACTGTTCAGTTTCGGAATAATTCATAAATCACCAGAAAGAGAGAGAGAGAGAGAGAGTATACGCTAGACGTTCCACAGGTTGCGATGGTATTAGTTTTCTCTCGCCGCGGTATATAGTGCTGCATCGATTTTACTATTCGCACTATATACTATACAATTTGTGCGACGTTTACGCGTGAACGCGTTGTTGTTGTTTTCTTTCTTCTTTTTTTTGTGGATACCAATAGAGAGTAAAAGTGCGTACGAGTGACTGTATATATTGTGAATTCGGTAAGGTTACGTAAGGTAACGGCGGAATTAATGGCATATGTTTAATGGATTTTTTGAGCGTTTCGTAAAAAAAATAGGGAAGTCTGCGTGGTGGCTCTCGGCTGTTTTTTTTTCCTCGTTTGCGATCAGTATACGTATATAGGTATAGTAGATCAAGGATTTCGCAAGGGTATAGGGAGAAAAAAAAATAATGCCAGAGTGTGATCAGGAAACGATTGCGACAGTTTTTGCTTCTATATATGCATACGGATCTTACCTTTTTTATATATATACTAATAGGAAATCATTCAACCGACATATACCAATAAAAATAAACATTAAATTTAAAAGATAACGATAAGAACCACCCTTACCAGTAATAATCTACGCAAAAAAATACCAATCCTACACTTACTTATCCATTTCCTTTGCAAAAAAAACCCGTAGGTGCGCGCACACTCACACCATCCATTAAATCTTCGGTATATACGCGCGTTATTCCCTTTTAAACCGATAATAATCTCGGCAGCACGGTATAACGCAGCGAAAGAAGCAAAAAAACGCACGCTCTCGGGTATATTCTATCCTCGTCTGGCGCACACATTGCATCAGAGCTCATTTTTTTCTCTCTCTCTCTCTCTTCCCCGCAGCCGTCAGGCGATTTATTAAACCTCTGTATATTTACGACGCATTCCTAATGAACTCGAAGTATTAGTTTTTTTTTCCTTCTCTCGTTCTTTCTCCTTCATCTTCTGCAGCAGCATCCGTGTATAGTGCTAATCTAGTAATGGCCCAGGGCGGATACCGAGGAAATTCTCGTTGTCTTCGAATTGCTACTACTGTTTCCTTCGGTTAGATGCGGTGCATGTTTCACAAGGCTGTCGATACGGATGACGCTGAGGTATTGGTACCTTCGATGTATTAAGTTATGGATTGAGCGACGACCGGGGATGTCCATTAGGTATTTAAACGTTCGAGAGAATGTTGACAAGTAACCGTCGTTCAATATTCAGATAGTGAGAAGTTGTTCCTTAATCGCGGAGTAAGATACGATGAAAATAATTTATATACGATATAGTCAGCAGTCGTAATTTCATTCGCTCGAGGCTCTGTATATATATACTAAAATAAACGACTTCATTTTTATGTTTTCTGGACATCCTCATTAGTATGTTCATAAAGCGCGCGAGGTTCTTAAAATATATAAACAACTTACAACGTTAAAAAAAAAAATTAAGTTACGTAACGCAGACACACGCGAGATGACACGACCTCCACATATATAACACGCTTGACTCCTCTTATATTAAAAATAAAAAAAGTGAAACACTGTCATTCCACGAGATCCAAAAACCCGTATGTATTCGAATTCACACATATATATATATATATACACGATAGCTTTGCATCACCGCATGAATCTTTCGCCTCACGTACTCGCTTCGCCAAATGTAGTGAACGCGCGCTGCTCGCAACGACCTTCCTTCCTTCACGCGTGTCTGTGTATGTATGTGTGTGTGTAAGACTTATCGCTTGCTATCTCTTCGCGATCGGTCAGAGAGCTTGCCAATGGAAACTTAATTAGTTTTTTTTTTCTTAATTAGACGTAGTGTGTGACGATGCGTGTCGAAAGTGAATAGTGGAATTTTTTTTTTAGAAGAAGAAAAAAGAAAAGATAGAGATTATTTCCGAGGTTTGGAGAAAATTCCATGGCGGTTGAAAGACAATCCTTTGGGTGGTTTAGAGTTGGAAAAAGTGGATGTAGTAATGGGACAAGGGGAGAGAGAGAATTGGGTCAATTGAATATCTTCTATTAGGATTATTCTTTGAGAGAGAGAGAGAGAGATGGTATAACGTCGTTCTTTTCTTCATCGGATTAAGATTTTATAATTTCCTTGGAAGTACCGTAGAGCGGCTTTTTTTTAATACTTATTATTTCGGAATTTCTGCGAGAAGGGAAAAAAAACTTTCACTTTTCCTGCTACTGCAACGTCGTGGGAGTGGAATAATCGTGCTAATATTAGTAGTCGCTCAATAAGTGATTGCAGTGCTCGTAACGGAGGACAAGCCTAAATTTATTCTCGTAAATTGCAGTTTTTTTTTTTTTTTAAGCAAATTACAATGTTTGAGGAAGGATAAGATAAGTACACAGTATCGGTTTTCGATGTTTAAGACTCGTTTAAAACTGCGTTTACTTAGGCGCACCACGTTGCAGAGTCACGACGAGGCTTTGGTATTTTTTTTTTTTGCAAAAAAAGGAAAATGACAAGAAAAGTGAAATCGCACGTCGACCAGTACATCATGGTAACTGATAAACCATTCCGTGTCTATTTCCGGATCAATCATTTCTGTCCACTTTTCGATTTCGCGCCTCAGCCACCGCTAATAACTCATCTCCGAAAATCTAGTACTCGTATGCACACGTGCGCTGAGAGAGGAGACAATCAAAAACTCCATATCCTGTGCTACATCCTCCCTACAACACGCTAACAGCTTCCCTACGACACAATAACAACAACAATAACAACAACAGCAGAAACGAGGAGGACGAAATCCCTCGGATATTGCCGCTTAGCGCAGCGTTAATTGCGCGCAATCAATCCGAGCAATCATCGGCATCGTACGTACGTATCTATACAGTACTCACTCCCTCACTCCATACTACTCTCCTTCTCTTCATCGATCGACTGTAATTAGCCGAGAATTGCACGGTCGCCGGATTGCCGTAATACCGGCATCGGTACATACATATATACACCTATATACATACATACACACAGGCGTATCCCGTGCGCACGCTTTCACGAAAATTATAAACTTCCACGCGCCGATAGTTTCTGCGTCTATACAACAGACAATAATGCGAAGACTACGACGACGACGACGACAGTTTTGAAAGTCCTTTGTTGTGCAGAGGAAAATTTTCCACGAGTATAGGACGGTGTAAAGAAAAAAATTGCTGTTTAAGTTGTGGAATTAGTTGTAACAGATGAAAAATGTGAGTTTCTTTTGACGACTCGGCTTCTGTTAGCGAGCATCATCGTGGGGTACTAAATAATAGAATGGATAGATGTGTAGTCGGAGGGCCAGGAAATAAGGCTGGGTTTAAAATAGGACCAGCTGAAATTGAATATTCATACGGGCGTGGAGAGGAGAAGAACGTTTTTGACCATCTGTTGCTACTACTGCTTCGGACCCCCTGAAGCGGAGAGTATCTCTGGGTACTACGCTTTTGGCAGCCGAAGGAATTTAATTTGGAGCTGGTCAGAGTGATTATTTTTCGAATTGAATTTTATCTGTACTTATGGGTTGATGTATTGCGTTCGGTGTGTATTTTGCTTCGGTAATAGTGCTATTCGTTTTTCATCATTATTCTGCAGTTGAGGTGTTGTTTACTTTGGGTTAACGTATCGTTCTATTTTAGGGAGTTTGATATTTCAATTAATTTATTAGATTTATTGAGTAAATTAATGATCATTGTGTTCACCTATGTAACAAAAGATTTATCATTGTTCAGTTGAATGCACAGTTTGTATATCTACATAACCACAAAGACGATTTCTTTTGATTTTTTAATTTTTCTTATTAGAAAACAATCTTGTTTGCGATTCTCACATAAAAATTTCATCAACACCAATTACTACAATAACAACTTTCTTAGTAAAACAACCATCTCCATTATATCTCATATCCAACCCCCCTAAAAATGAAACATTCCTACAAACCTCTCGCAGTAATGTATCACACTCTGCACGCAGCCAACCATCATCTTACACTACCAATCATCACTCGGTCACTCGCTTGCTCACTCACCCCTCAATCGGATTACCCCACTTGTCCTTCGCCCCGTGACATGTCTCTCTCTCTCTCTCTCTCTCTCTCTTCGCGCATAATCGCACGCGAATCTATCTCAAGACGGCAAATAATCTTCTCTCCCCACTTCGGCGTTTAATCAAACGACGACGGCCTAACTAATCACCTCCTCCGTTGTCGTCGTCATTGTGCACAACGCAGAATAATAATCTCCGGGGATACAATGGCCAGCAGCAGGCTAGCAACGACGACGTCGACGACGACGCCCGTATGATAATCACCCCCCGGGAGAGTGATAGGAATGGCGTTGGAGGATGGTCCGGTCGAGTTTGTGGTACAGGGTGTATTGTGTGGTCATGGTGATGATAGGTGGGTAGGTTAGGTAGATGATTTTTGGAGGGGTTGACAAGAGAGGTTAACGTGGTTGTGACGGTCGTATGATGAGGTTGTGATTTTTAAGGTTTTTAGAGGTTGATGGGTAGCAGGTTGGATCAATGGTGTTGTTAGGTTGTATTTGTGTTGTAATATCTGAACGTGTATTGACGGTTAGTTATAGTACTAGAATTGTTAGGCTATTCATGGAGATGCGTTATGCATCGATCTATACATTCAATAATACAATACTAAGGTTAATCAGGCCAGCATCATGCTTGGATCTGGTATAATATTTGTCTATTCAAAGGTATGATTTATGAGATAATTTTATTATATTTAATTCCACATGATCGTTTTTATTGACACTTATTATATTTGAGTGAAGAGAATTGCATATGTTGGAAGTTAACATACATTGAAGTTTGTAATACGAAAAAATAATATGATATATTGACATAACAAAATGCATCTTTTAGTCATATTCGGGATGTGCACGTTTATTTACTTAAGATGTTCTTTTCAAAGCAAACAACAAATACACGCACGATAACACACTTTGATAAATCAATATTAATACGAGGATATATTGCAGAATTATGAATAGGATTCACGCTGCCAACATTTATCATAAATATTTAAACGCAACATTGCAAAGACGAAGAGAGTATGTAGTATTACGCAGCTTTTGCAAAATAGCGAGAGATTTTGAAATTTTTGGTCGTCTCATTCATTTCACGGATTAAATCATCATCAGTGTAAAATGAGGTGACGAATCGCGAGATTGTAAAGTTTATTAAAAGATTATCTCGATTGCACGCAGATGACTGGTATTACCGTAGATTACATGGAATCATCATCGCGACTATACACGAAAGTGCACTATACTCTGTACTCGCCGAGGTATATTGCAAAAGCTTATAATTTATTTTTAAACGCTTGAAATTCCCACGTACAATTTCAGTGTGTCGAACGGAGTGTTAATTTATAATCATTACGCGAAACATTCAAGGTATCGTACTTATACTCGCACGTAACAAAAAAAAAATCTTTCTCCTTTATACGCGTACAAAACACACCGTATTTCATCGATGTATATATATACCTTTTTCTCTATCAACATCATTACAGAGTTTACGCACTCATCGTTCAATACACTCTCGTCTCGGAATGTTACTATCGTTCGGTAATAACTTTTATACAACGCAACATCGAGCAACTAGAAAAACAAACGGTAATAAAAAAACAAACAACAGAGAAGCGCACACTTACACGCGTGTATCCGATAATAAAAAAAAAACACATACATCGCGCAGCACAGACACCTCGTGTGACCCCCATTTTCCTTTTATCTCTCCTCTCGCATCGACCGAATTCCAATGCGCTGCACGCGAAACTCTCCTTGCGATTACGTGGTTCTGTGTATATGTGTGTTGCGTGTTTATACGTGACGACAACTACTAGCGAAGAAAAACAGACGGAAGAGCAACATAGACAGTATAACAGACGTGCAAAAAAGGACGACACTTGCGCGCCGCGCGCGTTCATTTGTTATAAGCATCTTCCGACAGGATTACGAAATATTAATATCCGAGTTTGCTTTGTATGGTGCATACGTAAATATATATATAACAGACACTGCGGTTATGCGCAAAGAGGGACGCCATTGTACGCGACATTCTTGCTTAATCTAATTTTGTCCTTGCACTCTCTCGCATACATATATATACGTGTGTTTATTCGAACGTAATAATTATGGGTAAACGTTTGGGATTAGTATATATATACGTAGATGTGGGTATTATTACGCTGACGCACACATGGTTGAACGAAAACGAGTTCAATTGCCGCGTGAGAGGAGTTGAGTTTCTTTTTTCTGTAGGATAGAAATGTAGGGTATGCGGAATGGTGCGTGCGAGGTTAGAAAGAAACAAAAAAAAACTGGTTGTTATTATTCGGTTCCTATTAGCGTTGTGAAAAATGATCTATATAGTTGGACGTTGTCAGGGTTTATCTGGAGTTGAGTATAATTGATAGAGAACAATTAAGGTATGGAAGAAAAAAAGTTGATTTTTCCATGCCGAAGGAAGGTAGTCATATACGGTTATTTATTTACTATTTTTTAAAAAGCTAGTGCATAAATTATTTAACAAACACTTAAGCATTACGCCGAACCTTTAAAAACTAACTAACCACCATAAAGGAACAAACTTCACCATCAATCTCCGCTTAGAACCCCGCCATAACAAAGCTGCGCTCATATGCACTCACCGTCAAAGTTCCATCTACTCCCGCAAAATCTAACCACTATATACTACTATACTCCTCCTCCCACCTATGATAAAGAAATTTGTCTCTCCTACCTCATCTCCCATTAATAACATCTCGCTCTTCTCTTTCACTCTTCCGTATTAGCCATAACAAACGTGCGTGCGTGTGTGTGTATGTCTGTATGCACACACCTCGCGTCATAAAGAATTCAGACTAATGGATACCCCGACGACGACGACGACGACGTTGCTGCGCTATACTCGCACACACACACAGACACGCGCGTGGTGCTCTATTCCGGGCGCTCAATTATCTTCGCGCCGCGCAATGTCTCGGGGAAAGCTTACGTAACGTGTGCTTCTCTCTCTCTCTCTCTTTTGGACCTCCCCGTCGCTTGACGGATGACAGCCGCCGGCGTCTCTGTCTTTCTCTCTCTTTGCTTTAGTTTCTCGAGCGTCGTCGACGCCTCTTTTTTTTCGTAACACAGAGGTTATATATAGGAATACCGGGATATATAGAAAGAGAGAGAGAGTGAGACGCATAGAATGAGTGAGAGAGAACACGTGCGAACGATCGAACGACTCGATAGCTAGCCCACGAAATTTTTTGAGAAAGCAACGTTGTCGGGGATCAAACGTTTGGATTACTTGTTCTCTCTTTTTTCATTATCCTCTTCTATCCGGAGGCAAGGGAGATGGTGAGGGGGAAAGAAAGTGAAAGGTGTAGTAAAAAAATTTGCCGAGAGTTTTCGCAGGAGAGTTTTCGGCGATACTGAAAGTCGTTAATCTGATTCGAATGGTGAAACTAGTTTTTTTTTTCTTTCGGCGTTGGATTCTATATAGCGAATGTAGCTCGGGTATTGGGAACGATTATATACGGGTTTAGCATCGCCTAGAGTGATAAAGCTACTACTACTACGTGCGCATATAGATGTAAAAAAAAGAGGGAAAAGACAAGTGAAGTAATCGACGCAGTTTTCGATTAGAATTTTAAATGAGGCGCCAGAAACCATAAATTCTGTTTGCTTAAAAAGTCGATTTTAATGTTTAATCTGTTAACCAATTAAAACTCATAAAAACACAGAGTACGAGAGTTTAGGGCACCTATAAACTCAAATTTGTTGAATAAAATAAAAATTTAACGAGTGTCATATAAAATTTTTCATATACGACTATTTTTTTAAATTATAAAACAGTATAAAAATGGTTTATATCTATTTTTAATAAGAAAAAAATCAAGCTAACGTCAATTTCAAGTTTAGAAAACTATATATTGATCAATTCCTCCTCCCTACTCCGCTTTGTCTCTCGTAACTTCACCTCATGCTTCTGTTTCGGTCGCGCCGCTTGAGGGCCGGGCGCCGGCTACGCGCAGCTGGCGCTGATGAGCGCGACGAAGCGCCGAAGGTTCTTTTTTTTACGAGGCCCATGAGAAGAGGGAAAGAGAGCGAAAGCGTATATAGTATATACTTTACTTTTACGCGAGGAAAGGAAGCCAAAGAAGGTTATATTTGACGATTATGTATTAATATAGGACCCCGTATTAGTCGGAAATTATTATTCGATGTGTATTTCGTCACAACCGTAACGGATTACGTCAGCTCGAGGTATACGCGTATATAAATACGGTTATTAGGAAACTTCGAAGTTTTTGTTTCGGTGTATGTATACCTGTTCGATGCGGTCGACCTTCGTATATCAACAAAGAATACACTTTTTTTTTGTCACGGTCTTTTAATTAAGCTATTCTATATTATTTTTAATTTATCAGTATTACAGAACAGTGTCAGATACAATTTTTATATCATTTATGATTAATGTTAATCGTAACTTTACATTATACCGCAGTGTGATATTACGTGTCTGAACTATAAATAATCTACGAAAAATAACTCCCTCTGCATATCCTAAAAACCCGAGCCGCTACCATCGCATCAATCATTTTGCAATTACAGCAGCAGCTCGCTGTTCTCCAGCTATGCGCGAAACAATTAGTTTTCGAGTCGTCGTCGTCGTCGCCACCGTTGCACCGCGTTCGTGCTGCTCCACCAATTATTCCTCTTCCTTCATTTCCCTCCTGCCTCTCTCTCTCTCTCTCACCACCGGAAAAGTAAAACGCGACAAATTCTAACGAACCTGCCGCGGACGGATTCATCGCGGTGCTGAAATTGATTTTAACAATGAGTGTGAGAGAGATGAACAGAAGCTTAATTAATTCCCGCTCTTCTAATTGGTCACTTACCGGACAATTGCCGATGGATTTTACGCGAAAAAGTACCACTTGCCACGATGATTATATACGCGACGAACGAGTAGGGGGAGGGGGGGGGGGCAAAGAAGCAGA
>JAWWEQ010023586.1:0-20429 GCA_035583055.1 Torymus tubicola | reverse complement strand
CCCCCCCCCCCCCCCCCCCCCCCCCCCCCCCCCCCCCCCCCCCCAAAGAACCAGAAGGGTGCTGCAGCGATTTGGGTGGAATTTTTTATCAGACCTGGACTTATTCAGCAGCTGTAGCAGTAGTAGGTAGTAGTCGTTTCCTTTCACCACAGCGTGGATATTATGCTGCCGCATGGCGCTAATGTCGCGGATATATATATATATATAGTGTATAACATTCGCAACAGTAGTGTCTGCGTGTTGTATATAGAGGATTCAGAGAAAGCTAGAAGTGGAGAGCGCGGCGACGGTTTATTGACATCGATACGATTTTTACGAATTTACGTAAGCCACTGGGCACTGAGAGCACGTAGTAAAAATTCTTTGTCCGAGACTCGTCTGAGGAAAAAGAATATATAATATATATAACGGTGCTTATATAGCAAAATGGGTAAAAATAATATTTAGAACGATAATTGTGGCATTCAGTCGACGATTCGAGCAGGAAATGCCTTGGGAACTAAGGCAATTGTCGTGTTTATCGTTCGCAGTTCTGGAATGCTCGCGCTGTTCCAGGAGAGTTAATTCAAACGAAACATGGCCCACCGCAGCAAATTTAAATGAGGAAAGACAAAAAAGTAGTCCACGAAAGTAAAAGAACTGGATGCGATAATTTCGAGGTCGATTAGCGCGACTATGAATAAATAAACCGTGGCTAAATTATTGTGTCCGGAATTTGAAAAAAAATTTTATTGCGTCTTTACATAACGTACAGCTTGGCAACTACGTTAACGGTTACTTTTGTGTACAACAATATTCATAAACATCTTGTGATTTCATCTTTCTAAACATCGCTAAACACGATGCTCTTTTTAAACGTTATACCCGTTATTGCTGTGCATTCCAACGATCTTATCTACTACCATCGTACCAACCATTACCAACTTTTAATAGAAACTTCTAGTAGTAAAACCCTGAACAAAAAAAAAACAAGCTTAAAACAATAAACGTAGAGAGCTATAACTACACAAAAGATCAAGTCAGAAGGGAATCAGCATAATCACTCTATCATTAGGAAACAACCATTGCAATCTCATCGAGCTGCTTCATCGACATTTCTCCTTCTTCTTGTCGTATATCGTTAAAGACATCCATTATATGCGCTAGGAAGGCTTTAAAAATAGATCGTAGCTGTCTCGTAGCCACAACGGCGACGAAAGTTTTCCCGCGAGAGGCGCGAATATTATATGTATTCCAAGGCGCCCCGAGCGGTTCCGAGAAGTGATAACAAAGCCGACGCTAATGGAGGAAATGCGAGTGGCCGTAGGTGAATGTTCCTATAGGTATATGTGTGAATGCGTGTGAGGTGTATTGTGCAAGAAGTGATTTTTCGGTATGGTAATGGATTTAGATTTGGTTCAGATGGTTATCGTTTATTGCTTTTGCAGTGGATGAATTTTTAATGGAACGATTGACCGTGTGAATTCACGTCTGAGGCCTCTTTTTTGTTGTTGCTTCGTGTACAATGTTCTTGTGAGACGCTTTGAAGAAGGTTAACGATCTCTTATCAATTGTTACAGTTTATTGCTCTTTGTTTTATGGGCTTTTATTCGAACGATACGGTTAAATGTAAATTGAGGTCTGATTCTTTTTACATTAGTTCTAGTCATTTCTTTTATGCATCTAAATGAAAGCTACCATCTTTTATTAATATCCGAATCGTACTAAATATATGCAATCGCCTGAAATGCAGTAAATCCACAAGCATTGTATGTACAAAGTAACATTTATTGCAGTCGAATGCAACATAATATACACACTTCTCCATATAATGCACGTATCTATACGCGAGGATATGTAAACCGTATTACGTATGTATATATACCAACGTGCGACGGCTATAATATAGTAAAGGATTTATATATGCATATAGACGAATTCAGAGGAAGTTTATGACCATATATACCTATGAATGTGAACGTCTATACACGTTGTAATTTGCCAGAAAGCAATTATGTGTCGTGTGTGTGTATAGACATAATTAAGAAGTAGGTGTACGCGCGTTCTCGAACTCGAATGCATATATATAGTAGTAACAATGTATAAAGCGTAATCTGTGTCGTTTGTATTTCATCGATGTTTCATGAGTGATCTAAATTTAGTTTGCCTGCTTTATATTGAGCATCTTTAAACTAAATGAAGTCATGATTCGCACCGAATTAATGTACATTTTATGCACATATCAAAACGTTATATTGGTAAAGACCTAATAAAATATTAATAACCAAGTAATAATCGTAATTTTAACGTTCGAAAACAATATCTACGTATTTGTCGATGTGATTACGACCTATTTTTAAGACTTTGGTTAGTTGTATTCTCTAAAGTTGAAGTTATCATATTATCACTTGGATCTAAATGTGAATATGTATGTTTAGTGCAGTTCGTAAAAATAATTGTAATTTTAGTCATGAAATCGACATAAAAATTCTTTACGTAGTATTATTTTTTTGGTTATTTTCTTTGGCAATAAAACAATATTTTTAAACTTAATTTAACTTCATCGTGAATCCGGAAATTTCAGTGTATTATAACTCCAATATTAATTTATTTTTAACTGAAATAAAGATTTTAAAAATCATCTTCAGTCCATTTTTCTTATACCTCTTTTGTAACAATATCCAGTTCTTTGTCAACTATCATCACCTATAAAAAACAACCACCATTATTGAACCACTCTCGCAAACTCCCCCCCATCATCCCTTTCTCCTCTACCGCTCAAAACAAACTTCACACCGCTTCCCCATATCGCGCACTTCAGCAAGCACCGCACAATGCGCTTGGTCGTATATACACGCGCTCGGGACACATTATGCGTTCGTTACCGTTGCTGCCGCTGTGGGAATTTCAAAAAGCCCGCTACCAAGAGAGACCGAGAGAGACACAATGGCTTGCGGCGCGTCAAAATGCGAGAAAGCCGTTTATATCCTCGCATGGCTCTGTCTCGGGGATTACCATTCCGCGAAGGAACTCACAGCGGCATAATACCGACGGTGGGAGGGTTTTAATTTGAATTTCGTGAGGTAACGCAGTGCGGTTGTATGTGACGTTCTGTGCTTATTGGGTTTTTAATTTGCATGTTGATGGGGGTTAGGGGGGAGGAAATTTTTTCGGGAGAGTGGGATAGTGGTGAGATGTGTGGCAGAAGATGAAATTTTGGAAACATTGTTAGTGTTGTGAGGATTGAGGCTGTTAGTCGAAAAATTGTGGTTAAAAATGTTGAATGTATGAAACGCGGTGAATTATTACTTACGTTATGCTAATATATATTGTATATGTTTATGTTTTAAAATGTTGGTCTAATAAGAACGTTTTATTTTTCTGTTACAGGTGAGTTACATAACCAAACAATTTCTTCCCTACAACCTACTTCTACGTCTTTCTATAAGCACGTAAGTTCAATGTGGCATTACGTTTTATCCAATGGATTAATTTCAGTTAAAACTAAAAGGCCTCATAAAGCAGTACCTATCAACCACACATAGACCGCATTAACTAAAGACATATAGCTATCGATTCTTATCTCTTTTCACCCCACCCTCTCAGAACAGATATCAGCTCACCCTTATTTCACTTTTCCAATTGCCACGTGATCACGAGCTCTCAACTCTCCAACCGCACTTTCGTGCCTATATCTATCACAACAAAGTCAACGACAATCTCGTGCAACAGAGGGAAAGACTTGGCTTTGCCAATGAAGAACCCTGGCGATACACACAAACAAACACAGTACGCGGGAGGGCGACTCCACGGCTTATCGTAAGCGCATTATCGCAAACTGCACTGCACTGCACGACTCCCCTCCCTAATTGAATAAAGTAATAAACGAAACGATTGTCGCGTAGAACGCACAGGCAATCGATCGCGTCAGCCGGCGAGTGGCGCATTCAGGTCAGCTGTGTGCCTTTTTCAGCGCGAGTCAGTAGGTATATGTCTGTGTGTGTGTGTGTATGTTACTGCTGCTGCTGCGGCTGCAGTCGTGGAAACTTTCGTCGAGGGATGGCTGCCGATGTACAGTCTAGGGTAAAAATTTATAGAGGGATTGAGGACTGTGAATTTTTTGCATTAGACCGTTTAGATATAATTGTCTATTAAGTGAACATTAATTTTATTTTATTATATTCTTCTACGAAATGTCGATAAAATATGATCGCGATTGTAAGAAAAATAATAAGATCACTAATTGTAAGTAAGAAACAAGAGGTATTTATCAGCAGTCTATAGAAAGTGATGATTGACAGTAAAATTGACTTTGGTTGGCAATTTGTGCATAGCATGATGTTAAAGTATTTTTAAATTGTTGATTTCCAATTAAATTGTGAATCATATAATCTTAATAGCTTTTTATTTAGATTTAGTTATGATTCAGTCATATTAATAAATATTATATGTTTTCCTCTTTAACCTAATTCACTTGTTAGTACAATTACGGAAAGTGTTATATACGTAACCTCATCATTAAATTCAAATCTATTCACATAATATAATCGAGATACAATATGAAATAGTTGCGCATCGATAGCCAAAGAATACATTTTACTGACAGGGAAAATTAGGCCACGATAGATTATTACATCGAAATAGATTAAATTCTCGTCGGTTCATGATGGATGTCCGCGGAACTCCCCCGCGTACGCGCCATTGTCCCTGAACTTGGACTTATTTTGACGAATATAATATTTACTCTAACCGGCAAAGTATATTAAAATACTTGGCTTGCATTCAAAAAGAATTGATCAATTCGATGTGCGCATATTGCATATTGCGCGCGAGAGAGAGAGAGAGAGACAGAGTCAAGGTCCCCCAATACGATGAGATCATCCATCAGGCGTTCGCCTTTTTGGCACTTGGAATATGGACGTGTGCGCGTGCGCGTATACCGTGCAAATAAACGAAACGAGGGAGTGAGTTCGGGTAAAGCTCACTTTGAGCCACTCGGATCAAGTGACATCATGCAAATTACGGAGAAAAATTGCGGAAGTAGTGTATGTTGACCGATGGCAAATATTATTGGGATGATGGAGAGTAGTGCGAATGGGAAACGCGTGAGCGAAACGACGTCTCGGTAAATAATGTAGCGTATTTGAAAATCAATCTTCTTGAACGACAGCTGATCCGCAGCAATGTGAATCCATACAAATGATGCGCGCACACACACACGCCGCGAGGTTTGGAATTGTCAAAATATGACTCTTTCTTAAAGTGTTACTTTATCCTCTATCTGTCAATGACATGATTCATGGTATTACGTGAAATAGAATGTGAACAATATTAGATCATTTTTCGTGGTACTACGATAATTCAGTTCGGCTTACGATCGTCCTAAACGCGATTACAAGATGAGAATGACGTTTGGGAGTCCCTGATTTAATAGATCGAGCTCTCACGTCGAGTGGACAGGCTAGACAGGTGCATTTGATAAATGATCCAGTGGAACGTATGTTTCGCGATGACATGGAAATCGAATCAAATACTTTCAACGAGCAAGTGGACAGTAAAGTAGCTCGTTTTATTGCACAATTGTTACTTGTTCTAGTGAACATTTATCTAAATCTTTCTTTGGCAACTTTCTATATGTTTCAATTTTCTTTTATTAGATATTCTCCAATCCAAACGAAACCACATTTCCACTATTTTTATTAATTACACTCCAAGTCAATCTACCGCTCTATTTACTCCCAACCGTACAAAAATACTTCTTACATCAACTAACCATGAAGCAACACTTGTATTTACAACCCAAATACACCTTCGCGTTCTTCGCATCCTTTTACAAATCACCCGAAGATCCGCCCCCCTTCACGTCTATTCGAAGACTTCAAAGCAACAGTAGCTCTACTACTTTTAGCCTGGGCTGTACGACCCACATAGCGACAATCGCCCTTACGCGCTCAACACGCGAAACTACTTTTGACGAGCGGATACGCGAGGGCGTCGCTCAAACGTCGTTTCGTTTCGTCCCGCTGCTAATGCGAAGTTCTACGGACATGGTATTGTTCGATTTTGCAGGGGATGGGGTTTGGTATTCGAGTGGTTCTTTGGGGAATCACGTACTGGAAGGTGTGTGGTAGAAGTGTAACTATATATTGGTTTATATGAATTGTGACATTTATCAGTGTTTAATTTAAGCTTCTAATGTGTAATATAAACAGACCCTGTTCGCTTACCATTTCAAGTTTATTTATTGTATTACTTATATCTACAATTTACCTTATAGGTCCTTTATAGCAGTACTAAAACTCAGAGTTTATTTCTGTCAAGACTATTCTCTCAAAATGCAAAAGTTATCCTTGTAATATTTTCAGAGCCATTACTTCGGGTTAATATTGTTGATAAAATTGAAAGGTTAGAGGGCTGTGCCTCCTGCTGCGAGAGAGAGAGAGTATTACCATTGGCCTTCTGAAAGACATTTCATTACCTAAATGCGTTACCAGAAACTACTTATGCTTTTTATGACCACCGCAGTGCATACATTTTACTAGCTCGGAATACAGTGCTACGAAACCTTCGTAGCACACGGCAGCACACAATGCCAGACATTAGAACTAAGTAATTATAGAGAAATAGTCCCTGAATGTTTTTAAAAAAAAACCCATCGTTCCTCAAACAAAATCATCTTAAAAGTACACTTCGTTAACAAAACCCTGATATAACTGAACTTAGAACATATTCGTGTTCCTTTTTTTCAATTCTTTCCTTTCTCGAATTATCCTGATCGTAAATCCACCTTGCGTACAGTCGCGCATAGAAGCGAAATTGTTACACCGACAATATGTGTGGGTGTATATATATATGTATATCGACGCAAGGGCTTTATTACCGCGCCGTTACAGAGATAGGAAAATTGCCGCGCAGCCGTGAGCAATTGAATTTCGCTCTCGGTGGCGTACGCGCGGTGCAGCGGTATAGCAACGACAGTTACAGAAGGTAGAAGAGAAAGAGAGAGAGAGAGAGAGACAGCCGAACGAAACTAGAACTCGCGCGTGGTTGACGAGTGGGACTTTGAGGTGTATAGAAATGTAACTTAATTTTTATCGTTAGTAAAAGGGTAGAGAAGCACTTTAAATGAATTCTAGATGATTTTTTTTAAGGTTTGTACTTGACTTACAAGTACACACTTGACTACAAGCTTTCAAGATGTCTCCGAGTTATGTAAATTTCAAGGTTTCAGCTGTAATATTTTTATTTTGAGTTTTCGCTTGAATATATGTAAAACAGCAAGTCTCTTGTAATACAAACTTTAAAATTTCCTTTTAACCTAAACCCACTGCTATGCATTTTTATACATATAGTCTATCCAATTTTCTTTTTCTCCAAATACACACACACACACGCACACACATATCAACATTTCTTAACCATATAACTTTAGTTTTTCTCCAAAACCGTTATGCAAATCTAGCCTCCAGCACTTCTTCTCGAAAATAAAACGCGCCTGGCAGCGGCAACAACCACCGTTTTCGATCGTCCACGCACACAGCCTTTTTACGTCTCTCTCTCTCTCTATACCCTACACCAAACGCAATATGTCGAGCCTCCGTAGGAAATATATATATCGCAAGAGAACAAATTTTTTCCGCGTTAGTTTTTTCACACGCGAATATCGGTGCTGCTGTTGCTGTTGCTGCTGCCGTCGGCGTTAGCTGCTGACCCATTTCGACGACGCGTGCACACGTCCGTTCAAGCGTTTCAAGCTTTTTTTTCATCCGTTTGTGTGACCGAGGGAGGTACGAAATTTGGCTTATTTTTCTCGCGGTACAGAGGGAAGCTGCCGGATTTGCAATTCGTGGTCGTCGTCGTGGTGAGAGAACGTTTTGATGGTTTATTGTGTAGTGCTATAGAATATATATATACGTAGTGTTATTTTAGTGAGGTTATATATTCATGCAAACGATAGGGGACAATAAAAGTTGCTAATAATCACCTCTTTTTTTTAACGGTATGTGTGTAGAATGTATACAGCCAGCTATAAATACGGGCTTTTCTCTGTAGACAATGCGAAATTATTGCACACTTTAGTATAGGTTTATAACACTTACGAGCAGCACTTCAATGAAACAATGTATCTGGTTATAACTTTTATGCTGGGAAAACTGAACTGGATTGTACCTGCTATATGTATGAATAGTGAATAGCGAGTATTAGAAGCAGGTACGTATATATCCACACGTTCAAGCGTATACGAATAAAAGAATTATCGTAAAACATCGAGATATACAAAGTTTCCGTTCGCTCTTTATATAGCTCATAATTACACATTTGTTTCTCTCACCCTGCCTCTAATAGCCAACTTGTCACTCTCGCGATATTAGTTACACCCCTTGGTGTGGATATTTTTAGTCATTTCTTGGGTAACGTGCTCGTGTCAAAACTCGTGACGCGTAAACGTAAACATGTATATATATATACTTTTCGGTTAGGGGTACGCGCAGTTCTGCCTGTCGCTTTTCTCCCGATACACACGACGAGGGGGGAAAAACTCGTCTGACTTACCTATGTACCAGCTGGTTAGCACGTGTTTCTATACTCGGTACTGACGCTGGTCGAGGAAAAAAGGGACGCGGAGACACGTGTTTGTGTATGCGGGAGATTTTTCTTACGTCGAAGATGACTTTTTCTCCTCTTTCGCGTTCGTTCGGGTACACCCTCCACTTGGGAATCTTTTAAAATACATTGACTCCGAGCGCGCGCGCTCGTCTTTGAAGTCTTTTTCGAGGGTACTACCTGCTCTCCTGGAGTTGTCAAAATGAGTAATGTATAAACGTCATGTTTAGTTATGTAATTAAATGCTTGTCTCGGTTTAAAAATGTATCGTTCTTTTTTGTGGAAAAAGACAGAAGCACGGGAGTCGAATAGAATGAAAATATATCTGTGTTTAAAAGTACCATCGTGATGTAATATGGAACCTGATACAAAAGCATTATCAAGGATTCATAGGACGCGCGATCACTGAAATATTACAACTTTTCTGATAACAAAAAAGTTAATCTGCCTACGAAATACGTTATTCTCGTAAAATACATAAAACAGCACCAAAATTTCTCCCATCTTCTCACCCTTCTCCAATCCATAAAAGTCAATCATCCCCGCGGTTTCGATTCACAATTCTCACCCGTCACCGAGCAATCTTCCTTCACCTTCTCCTCCCCCCTTCTTTTTCCCTTCTCCTTCCGTATACCCCCGTAGCAACGACCTCTACGACTCGATTCACCTTACCTCTACACCATTACCCAACTCTCGGCACGCGAAATTCGCGCGCGTGTCAAACAAGGCGCTCACTCACTCACTCACTCGCTCGCGCATTCGAAGGGCCCAAGATAGCAGGTTGTGTGTGCACGAAAATGCGGAACTTGCAGTAGCTAGCACAGAGTGTAGATCGACACACGAGTCTCGGTCGTCTCGTTGCTGCTGCTGCTACCGTCTCAAAGCGATGTAGGACGCCGAGGGTGGAAATTGAAGGCGAGCCGCGCGATAGCGAAGTGAACTAACGGACGTACGGACGGGCGGACGGATGGAAAGAGAGAGAGAGAGAGAGAGAGAGAGGTGTAGGTGGAACTGCGGTGTAGGCTGGGAAGGACAGGGAGGGCTGCGGGGTTGGAAGGACGTTCGTTCGTTTGCTAGCTTGCTAGCTAGCTGTTTCGGTATTGATCGTTATGGGATTGAATAGGATTTTTATTTCACTGGAGGTATGTACATATATATGTGGAGGGTGCGGTATATAGGAGCTTCTCTTACGTAATAATGGTGTGATTTGAAGGATTATCTTGGTTTTTATTTCTCTCTTTTTTTTATGAAAAATTAGAGCGTATCAGATAAAGCACGAGATTATGTTCAAATATACCTATGTTATACATTGTTAATCGGAACAATAGGTTAGAATTTTTAACAGGAATAAAATTTTCAACGGTTCTCTATTTATTCATAGTTGCCAAATTGATACAATTCAATTTTTAAACATTATTGTGCTTTAAATACTATCCGTTATTCTACGAGACCAATTGAATGTATTTTTATCAATTCAAAGCAGCGAAATACTATTTAAAATAGAATCGTATCAAATATAAACATATCGTCAGTGAGCTACGAATATAACCCGTTATAATCCGATTAAACGAGCCATTACGAATCAATTCTTTTTTTTTCCTACACTCTGATAAAAATCGCTTCGATAATTACAATATTGGCCGCAACAAATCGAGTCGAACAACAACGAAGAGAGAGAGAGAAAAAAGCGTCTCTCCTACCGCAGCAGCAGTAACAGCACTACTCGACTTTACCTAATTGGTTCGCAGTAAGGATTTGCTGGCCTCGCTCCGCACGGCGTCATTTCAAATGGAAGCAACCTTTCGCAAGCTCGCTCGTGAGTTAATGAGTCGTTAATGACCGATTTCCTCACCCTCTCTCTCTTGCAAGCGTGGCGGCTTTGGTTTAAATTTAACCTCTGCCCGCGTCCGGGGGGTCGAGAGAAGAGAGAGAGAGAGTATATATATAATTGATTGGAACTTCGAAGGTCTACGTTGAAAATCCGCGGTGCAGTTGTAGGAACTCGATGTGAAATTTTTGTGTTTGTTTACTTGTTTCGTGGGTCAATGAAAAAGAAAAAAAAAGGAAAGAATGAGCTCGACCGCAAATGTCTTATTAATCGCTTTTTCGTTGTATTTGCAAAGAGTGAAGCGGAAAGGAAATTAAATTTTGAGGTAATTATAGGAGGGCACGGGTACGATCGATTTCGGGTGGGCATACTTGTAATGTTTGCTAGGTTCATCGGTTTAGCGAGCCCGCGAGTGAATAAAGGTTTTATCGTTTTAAACGACTGAATGAGATTTTACGGATACGTCGCTATACGTACACAAAATTGATTAATTAGCCCAGTTTTTATTAGGCTTTTGTATTCGTTGGTATCGTTAATGAAGAATATTGGAATTTAATACTCAAAATTCGTGTCAAAGAGTATCTAATTATACTAATTAATCTATAAATTATCGAATAAAGAATTTCCTTTGTTAGAGGGTTAATATATTTTTTACGTGTATCCCTGGTATATTTTTCCTTATTTCATATCGCGATGTTCATCTAAATAAAAGCTCAGAACAAATTTAAGATAACATTATGTCAATTTTGGTTTTGTATAATGTGATAAAGAAAGCAATTTAAATCAGCATAATAAATGTAAAAATTGAATTACAAAGAAGTATCTTCTTTCGACATCCGTTATTCAAATTGTATGACTTGCAAGACGAACATTTCAGAAAGCCACCGGAGATATATGTCACTTTAATACTATTTGCTCTTGTATTATAGGAATTATATTCTTAGCAGAATGTTGCATATCAAGTTTTACAAAAAAAAAAACACTGCATTCCCACATCCTATATTTAAAAGTTCACAAAACAGCTCCTTCATCCGTCCTTTAAATATTCATAAAACCGTAATACTTAATGCACCTCTTACACCCAACCACCCCTCATTTTTCGCGCTACTTTGCAAGCCTTCCCCTCGAAAATCCACAGCTCTCCTTGAAAATCCTTCATAAATAAACCATTGCTGCTCATTTTTACACACCCGAAAAAAGAAAAGAAAACGAACGAAAGCTACCCTTACGCGACACCTGCACCACTCTCACATCTTAATAACAACCCTTTTCCTTACAACCCGTGGGGATCTTTTCTCCCCCTAAAGCTTCACCTTCGCGCCTGCTGCCACTCTCTTGCGATCATATTTGCGAGGCAAATAAGGCCGACGCTGTGGCTGCGCCGAAAACTTATATTATTCAAGATCTACGGGCGGACGACGTAGACGTAGACGACGACGATGAAGTTTGTCGCGAAAGTTACACCCCGCGGGTACAGCCGCCGCGTTCTCTCTCTCTCTCTCTCTCTCTCTCTCTCTCTCTCTCTCTAGCTCTGTGAGAAGAGGCATTTTGTGGTAAAGGAAGGAAGAGGAGAAAGGACGAGGAGGAGGAGGATATGCGACAATGCTCGCTCGTGCGTAGCAGAGGGTTTACGTATATACGCGCGTGCGCGAGAGATTGCAGGTGCGAGAATTTTAGGAAGGAGGAAGCTGTGTGAGTGATGGTTGCGGGGAAAGAATTTGAGTGAATTGATAAGGGTGACCTTGGTTATGTGTAGGGTGGGAAGAGGATTTTGAGAGGTAAGGTTTCAACGTAAGGTGATGTATAGTCGGGTTTAAAGTTTTTGTGTAGGTTTCGAGATTTCGAAAAACTAAATTTGATATGTTCTCTTATTAATTAATAATAATTTTTTTGGATTTTAATACAATTTTATTTGATACATGAATTTCAACTTAATTACATATGTCGTATGTATCGGTAAATGCGAGATATTTAATTTTTTGGAGCATTGTATACTTACTATTTTACAATCATACACGTTATTATTATGATTCGCGTATTTATTTACTGCGAAAGTAATAAAAATAAAAAAAGAAAAATGAAGCTTCTATCGCTATAAACCCATGTTATAAAAAAATGCGTTTAATAAAAAAATGACAAACAACAAAACATATAAATGTTACGTAAACACGAAGAGACCGAATTTCGGATACGAATTTTTTTAAATCGTACCGTTCGTTAATCCTGTAAACATCTATCATGTTTTATAAAGTCCACATAACGGTGCAAATTTGTTCTCTTAACCTCGCTATTTATTCCTCTGTTATCATCAAAATATTTTCCTGAATATCCTACATGGACACATGTTATTCATAATATAAAACAAACCATCAATCCAAAGCAAAATTATCACCACTAAAATATAATTAAAAATTTTATACAAAAATTATTAATATCCCTCCTCTCCACCGCTATATACATATTTCTCTCTTTCTCAACTGTAGTGAAAACCTACGCAACGCCAGATCCCGTCGAGGAAAACTTTTCGTCGGCTCGACTATATGCTCGTTGCCTCCCGGCTATACGTCGCGTCCTTTTTTTCTCTCTCTTCCCTCGCCTCATGAATCGAGCGCGCGCTAAAATATTCGAGACACACACACACACATATATATACCTACGTTACCGTCGTTTCCGCCTCTCGGGCAGCGACAGGCTGCCGTCTGAGATATGCGCGCACGCAGTGGTGGTGCTGCTGCTGCTACTGGACGAGCTTTTTGTTCTGCTGGATGGTTCTGAAAGTTGTTCTGAGTTATAAATAAACAGCGTAGTTGGAGTTATTATATATAGATTTTTCGTAAAATAAAGCATTTTTTTATTATAGCATCTAAATCACATTTTATTTTTTTACTATTTCAATTCGATTATTTCAGTTAATAAAACTTTATGTAACTGAACCAAGAACCTAGCACAGATGAATTTTATATAAATTTGGCATCACAGCACAATGCTCTCTCACAACCCGCGTCATCCAAATTCTCATAAATCTTTCCTGTACGCAACTATATCCATATTTTATTTCGATACAATATCGCTCGAAAGAAAAGAGGAAATCAACGATTCCTACTGCTACTGCTGCTAGTCCCCTTTAGCACTGCAGAAAGTTGATATCAAAATTGGCGGTCTCTCTCTCTCTCTCTCTTGCTCTTTCTCCTTTGAGATAATAATGGGTGGCATATTTCACTTGTCCGATAGTTTGTCAGGTCGCAGCGGCGTGTTTTATAGTAGTTCTAACGTTTAGCGACCTACATCCACGGGGGGCCATATATTTCTCGCTTAAACGATACGGCCGTTGTTGTATTCGTTGCTTCTCTCTTTCTCTCTCTCTCTCTCTCTCTTTTTGTAAATATGAAAAAAGAAGTAAATCTGGAATAAAATTTTTTTACGCGCAATTTTTACGACGCCGTGACTCTATTTTACAATATACCATTAACTTTCATTTTTATTAATTTTGGGTTTACGCGAAAAGCATTACGATCGCTAAGTATATAATAAATAATCTCTAAACTTTATATTTAAAGCCATGTGATCCTTTTATTTTAACAAAGAAATTTTATATTCTTACGATCCGAAAGGAGGTAAAGATTCCAGAATCTGGCCCTAGCGGTTGATACGGACGTTAGCGATTTTTTATAATCTATCCGGTCCAAGCTTCTCATAGTAGGTTTGTTTATTAGGCGTTATTTTTTACTACTATCCAAATAAATTGTCATATTATTGGGTGTATGTTTAAATTGCGATAGTTAAGTGAAGTATTTCGTATTGGTTTGTTTTAATTAGATATTTGTTTTATTTATTATATAATAAAAAGTAATTAAAAATTGAAAAAGTTTCTGTTTCGAGCCACCTCTGAAATTTTCTGTATGGAGGACAATAGATAAATTTTATATTTTTACATTTGAAAAATGTTTGTTTACACTTGAACGGTCGTTTGTAGTAATATTTATATTAAATTTTTATATTACTTTTTTTGTAGTTTTTCGATCCACAGAAAATATCAATTAACGACTATTGAAATTTTTTGTATTTTTTTTTTAAACAAATAAACATGCTAAATTCTTTTTTCTCTTTTAGACTGAATATGTTTTATTAATCACGTAATCACTGTAGAAACATTAACATATTATCTCTATATTCATTAAAAATTTTGACTACCATAGTGAGAGCTTCAGCTTTATGTTACTACATAATACATGTGGTTGTGGAGAGGAAAACATCGTTTGCTATGGTATTAAGTACAATGGAGTGTGTTTTGTTAACGAAAAGCTCGAACTTTTGAATTCTTTGACCGTATTACAAACGGACCGGATAAAAACGTCAACAAAACACAAGCTCCTCATTGTGGGGGAAGAGAGCGCAGTAGAAACTCGCCGAAAAAGGAATTACGAGAGTTCAAAGTTGAGGAAGCCCGCAGCACTCCTTCTTTCCCTGGAACTGTGAGTCGAACGTAAACATTTTTCGAGATCTTTGTTCGCAAAATTTACTCAAAATTATAAACCAACAACAGTCAAAAATTGAAATACCAAAAAATATTGTAATTAAGTTATCAAATTGTTATATTTTATTTATTCAGACTCTCCAGATTATAAGTTACAAGATAAAAATAGTACAGTTGAATTTATTTTTGAGTATTAAAAATTATACAAAATATGTTATGCGCATTGGACCAAGTATATTTATCATTCTGAAGATCGTGAATAAAATAACAATAAAATAAATTGTGATACAGATATTCTATACCCAGCAATCAGTAGAACTGTCCCAAAAATTGATATCTCGTGTTTAGAGTTTGACCTAAAATTTGCATAGCAATTTGGCGTTCTGGCATTTTTATGCCGCTCCCTGTTATTAAATACTTGTCATGTTTAGCATCCATTTCGAGAGCGGAATAACAAACCTGATCGCGGCAATTTCGATATTTGCATAGGGTAATTGGAAAGTAAAATATCGCCTAATCTCTTTATCTTCGAAGAGGAAAAGAAAATAAAACTTCTACCTAATTAACGAACAGAAAAGAGTAGTTAGCGCGAATTGTTTTTACGGACAGCATACAATCGTTTCTTGAAGTCGAACAGTTAATTCAAGTAGAACAGTGAATCGTAAGAGCATGCGGCAAAAAGAAGAAAGTGACAGCAAAATAATTGCTACTTTTGTTTCGACGACGTTTTTTTTCTTTTTTTTTTATTCGCTCCCTTGTCCCTAGCAAATCAAACAAAAGAGAAGCGAGAAAATCTCGCGTTGTCAACGACATAAAATGCATTAGTAAACGAACACTTCGCTCGTGGTCGAACAATGCAAGAAAGAACAATAATCAGCGTTTTTCTATAGCTTTTTGTACCTCTCAAATACCCCCTCATTCCATCCTCATTGTCGTTTAAGTACAGCGAACGTAACGTGAAAAACACTCTGCATGCATGCATTGCGAATTAATCAACCTCGAATACATCTCTGATCAATGCTTAACCGGGTAAACAAATTTCCACGCATACAACACCTTTTTTGGCCTCGTAATTTCGTTCTCTCTTTACGCGCCAATAAAACGCGATTCGGCACGCGTATATATTTTCCAAAAAAAAATGTCATAATAATAACAATTTTATCGCTCCATAAAGTCTGCTTGCCAGGCTACATGAATAAATTCACGTTTAGGCAATATAATACATAAATATATATATTCACGCATCCAGCATTTTTCGTCCTCAATGATACCCATTAACACACACCCCGTTACTCCTCTTTGCCTAACAATAAAAAATAATAATAATAATATTATAAAATTCCTTTTTATCTCGCAACAAAACTTTATTATATACATCGTTTGCGTATCGTTACGCAACCTTCCAAATATTCCGTTAACCTGTCGTTTCTAAAAACGATCGGCAATCATCAATCACGTCGTCTCTACTCCTCTCCAGCGCCTAATTACAGCTTTAACCTGGACCACAAAGCCAGTTTTAATTTCAAAGCCAAACACATCTGGCCACGGCCACCGCTGCTGTCGGGGTAACCCAAAGGGAGAGAGTATATATATACACTTGCTAGCTCACTCCTCTCTTGCTGCCTCTTGAATAATCGATATACACGGCCACGCACACATACACAGTGAGAGAGAGAGAGAGGAGCGCGTCCTCGAGACCGTCGATGACATCATGCAAAACACTTAACGTGAAGAGAGAGGGGGAGGAAGGAGAGGAGAGGTTCTATCCCTTTTATCGGTGTGCACACGCGTTGTGTGTGTATGTGTGTATATATATATACCTTAGGTGCACACACATATAGATATGAACCGTTTGCGTAATGCATCGTGCAAATATTTTGGAAGTGTAGGTATGTGTGTGTGCGCGGATTCTGGAAATTTTCGCGACGCGACGAGTCGCATACGCGTCGCTGGTTCGCGAAGAAGACGCTCGCGGTGATGTGCGCGCTCTGGATACATTCGACAGCTTGGTATATAGAAGAGGAGGGAAAAAGAGAATATGAGAACGTTCTACTCGTGATTTTTGAAATATAATTTCGAAAGGTTGGAGAATCGCTGAAATTTTTCTGTAGGAATCGGCGATCCAAATGGGTTTCTGCAGAATGCTAGTGCGTGTTTCGGTGGGGAAAAAGAGAGTGTGTAATGTGGTTGAAAAGTTTGAGTGGGGGTAGAAATAAGCGAGATGATAAAAATGTCGATGCATGCGGTGAACCGCATCAGGAGTGAGCATTTTCTTGCTATGATGCGGAGAGTTTTATGCTATTGCTGTGTAGTGGGCAAACAGCGGGATGAATTTATAATGAGAATATGTGTGTGTATTTTGAGCTTGATATGTTTACAACTATAGGTGAATAGTTTATGTTATAAGTATGCTTTGCAGTTAAATAATTGCACATATTAATTAATTATTATCTTCTTTTTTTGTTTCAGGTACGTGTGTATGTTTAGTCATTCATTGATTCCTGATATATTTGTACGTGAGTACGTTGATAAATTATTCAGGGAATAGAGAGACGAATTTCGAACGTATTTTGATACAAAATATCATGCATTATTTAAGTTGACAAACTATATAGTAGACGAAAATGTGTGTGTGAGAGAGAGAGAGGCAAAGAGAGAAGGAGGAAGGGTGAAAACAAAATATCTATATTGTTGTTGTAACTAACCAAGTCTCCCATAATATTTTCTGTAACAATACGATGACGTTAAAATTACACGTTCAAAATACAGTTCGCAATCAATTAAGGCTGTGATAAGGTTAATTTACTTATATTTACCATACGAATTGGAAATCATGCAAAATTCATTTAAAGTGATTGTTTCGTCAGAAAGATTTCATGAAAATGTGCATATCAATGATTACACAATATTTTAGTTTATTCGGGAAAAGCGCGGCGAGTACATTGATTGATTTTGAATAAATCTTAATAAGTATTCCATACGCGTATAACTTTGTAAATAAATTTGGGAAACAATTATTGCCAGAGTAAATTATAAACGTGATCATGCAATAAGCACTATCATTTCAGCGTAATGGAAAGAATCAACATAGCAATACGAAAATGTTCAGATATAAGCGAAAACAATAATATGAAAATGTAAAATTTTAATTCAATATCCTAGTACTTTTGGAACCTTTTGAAATGTTTAACAAACTCCTTATAATGGAAGACCTATACTAAACAGTTACCCTCACTAAACATTTACCAAGAAAATCAATATATACACCCGAAACGGCTGAAAAGTCTCATCGTGAAATCCTCTTCTCCTATATCATCACTCGAAAAAACCCAATATTAACTCGCGACGGTGACTCGAGACTTCCTTCCTCTATACGTGACATTATCCTCCTGACCCAAGGACTCCATCACTACCACTACCGGGCTTCTCTCTCGTTTTTAGCGGTCTTCTTTTCCACATCGTCGTCCTTGCCGTATAACGTTTCTAACCTTACCTATACATATATACGTACATAGACACAGACATACACAGAGGATCGTTAAAGTCCACGATAAAACCTCTATCTTCGTTGGATATCGTCGCAGGTTCGGTGACACGTCTTAAATATTGACGGCCCGAGCATCGGTGGGATAAGTTTGTTTTATGTTGAGAGATAGAAGCGATGGGTGGAGGAGGAAGAGGAGGGGGGATGCGCGTTGTTGTTTGGTTTAGATCGAGGGATGGCTCGAGTTTCGTTCCGGTGTAATGCGATTTTGGGATTTTCGGGGCATTGTTGTCGACCGGTGTTGGGTTGCAGGAGGGGTTATATAGAGAGAGAGGTGGAGGGTTGTTGGTGGTCCAGTTTTTGATCGGTTGGACAAACGTTAGTGCTATACTACTCTTCCCATTGTGTTGCCTAACTTTGGCCTTTGATTGTATTTGGTGTTACAGTTTTTAGTTAAATAATTATAAATAATTTGATGTTGTGGATTAAAATGACAGTGGAATCACGAAAAATATAAATGTTTAGTGACCTACATTTTTTTATTTACGGAATCGGAAATAAATCTTCTGTTATAATTGGGCGGTTCTGATCAAACAATACATTTACATCGCGTGAATTATTCATTTTATTTAATAAATTGTATAAATTGATCTTTCGCGTTTACCACGGGAAGGAAAATTGAAAACTTCCGCTCGCCATCACAGCGCTCTTTTCCCCTTGGCCTCAACAAACTACGCGTTAAATTCACATTATCCACGTGGACGTCACGCTCTTACGAACCAATCGCCGCAACCGAAATGACTCGAGCGAATTCCCTAACCCCCTGGCCGATGAATTTTCGCTGCAGCACACACACCAGCATTGTGAAAAAGACGACGTAAAAGTCCCTGCATCTCGCTGTTACTGCTGCTCCTGCTGCTCTACTGCGAGAGAGGAAATTCCGCGACGACGACAATGGCCGCAGGTGCACGCGCGCCAGGGAATTAAGCTCGCTCGGAGCCTTTGACGTATTCCCCTTACGAGGCGAGCTCGCGCTCTACTCTTGTGTCCCCGTGGACACCCCAGTCCGAGGTTCGTGCACACGTGCACACACGTGTACGTGCGCGCGTTTACGGGCGTGGGAGGTTGAGATAGAGAGAGAGGGAGAGGAAAGAAGGTGGAAATGACCGAGCGTAAGGTTTCGTCGCTCTCGATTTTCGGGCGAGATGAGGGAATCGAGTTTTCGAGGGTTGCGGATTGCATTTTAGAAAAAGAGGTGAGGTGATGAGAGTGGAGGAGATTATTGGTGGGATGAGGATTCTTTGTTGGTGAGATTTTTAAATTAAAATTTCAAAGTGATCGGATGTATAATGATAGATTATGGTAGTAGTTGTTGTTAAACTAATGGTTTGGGTTTCGAAATAGAAGTTTAACAAGCAATAACTCGTGAATGCAAAAAACGTCGAAAGTTTTATTTTCTATTAGATTTAAGAGCTATTTTAATGCTGAAGATCACAGTTTGAAATCGAAGTAACATTACTTTTTGATTAAATAAATTACTCTTTACCTGCTAAAATAACTTAAATAAAAAAAGTTTTTTATTGATTTTTTCATCCCATTAAAACTTCATTCAAATATTAGGGAATAAAAGCTATTAGTTTTAACATTTGGACTTTGCATTTAAGCTCTCCTATCGGAATTTATAAACTTAAAAACACATATTGACTTTAATTTAACTACAAAATTTATTTACGTTCGCATCGTTTGAATATAATATTATATTTCACCACTCCAAACGTACATTCGAATTTAACTAGCGGGTAAATATATACTCTCGTACGCGGTGTGCGTTCAGGGGTCCATTCGTATATATTCATCGGTAGCTGATCTAATTCGCTCATCTGTATTCCAAGCAAATCAGATATTATATTATATATAACACAATACGTATGCACGCAGCACGGTATATTTAGATTTTATATGGCATCACTATGTCTGAGGGTGTTTATATATATATATATATACACACACACACACACACACACACACACACACACACACACACACACACACACACACAC